>CALYDF020000774.1:0-24175 GCA_944474145.2 Dicrocoelium dendriticum | reverse complement strand
GCGTGGGAGACTTGTGAGCACCTACCGAAGTGACGATGGTTTGTGTGAACTACTGTGGTGCTCCATCCGCCTCAGGCGCGGAGAACTGCTTGTGGGCGCAGTTTATCGCAGCCCCTGAGTTGTTTTTTGGATAGCTGCCCATTCTTCGAACCCACATGACTCGTCCACACTTTCTACTTATGGGCGATTTTAACTGTCCTCAAATGCGATGGCCTGACGTGCATTTGATGCTTGGACATCGTGAGGCTGAAGCAAATTTCGTGGATTTGGTGCATCGCAATACATATGCCAGCCAACACGCATAACAACACGCTCAACACCCTCCTGTCTCAATATAATATTAACGAGCTACGAACAATGCGTGCTTGACGTTAGGATCTTCGAGGCCCTTGTTACAAGCGACCATTCAGTGCTCATAGCTGATATGGAATTACTTTTTCCGTATTAACGTCTGCTGGAACAAGCTCACAACTACTAGAAAACGGACTTCGATGGTCTAGCTCGAGCCGCGAGACAACTGGATTGGTCTCTGTCAAAAGCTGCATCTGCGATAGCCTGCTGGATATTTATAAAAGACAGATTGACATCATTGTTTTCCCAATTTTTGCCATTGAAATGTCGGAAGGGTGGACCGAATAAGCCTCATTGATTTGACAAGGAGTATGGAAAACTGGCTCAGAGGCGGCGCAGACTGTGGGACAAATTCCTCCTCTCTGGCTCTGCCAATGATTACAAAGGGTATAAATGTCACCGGAACCTCTACAACAGTGCAAAAAAGAATAAGCGCCGACATTTCGAAGAGCAGCTCGCAGTATCCACGAGCACCGCCCCAAAGAGAATCTTTGCATACGTGAAGCGACGCCTGAAGCCTGCAAGTGATGTGCCAGTGCTGGATGGCCCGGATGGACAGCCCCTAACCTCCAGAACTGAGCGTGCGTCCGCGTTGGCGGCACACTTCGCTTCTGTATTTGCGAATAACCAGGTGTCTCTTCCGAGTTCAACGTGTACCGCTTTTACCGAACTCGATAGTCTGCATTGCGGTGTTGAAGATGTAGGTCAACTACTCGCCAGCCTTGACGGCACAAAACCTGCCGGAACTGATAGGCTTCACCCACTGGTTCTCAAGCCACTTTGGACCATTCTCTCTCCTGTCGTGACTGACCTTTTCAACAGATCGCTCTCCGAAGGTTCGTTTCCGGTTGACTAGAAATGTTCGGTGGTGAAGCCCATTCCGAAAGCCTGTGACCCTAGCAAAGTACACAACTACAGGCCAATTTGTCTTATACCTATTTTTGCAAAGTTTGCTGAGAAAATCGTGATAAGGGGTTGCTGCAGTTGCTACAGACAAACGAGGTCCTGACGCCCGCACAGTACGGTTTTATGCAATGTCGCTCATGCATTACGAACCTGCTTGTGAGGAGGCATGAGTGAGTGAAGGCAATAAGCAGGGGGAAGTCCGTCGATGTGATTTTCGTTGATTTCAGTAAAGCGTTCGACTAGGTAAGCCGTGAGGTTCTCCTTCACAAACTCAGAATGTGTGGTGTTGGTAGCTCACTGCACCGGTGGTTAGACGAAAGTGGGTGGTACAGGTCGACGACCATCTAACTGACTGATACCCCTCTACAAGTGGCGTGCCCCAAGGCACTGTGCTAAGGCCCACTCTGTTCCTGATCCACATCAATGATCTACCGCAGCTTTTCCGGTCGCCGCGTGCCTTGTTTTCGGACGACATGAAGATTTGGAGAGAAATTGACGCTCCCGATGACTGTGGCCTACTTCAGCAAGACCTCAACCGCATATCCACATGGTCTGCAGAAGTTCTTCTCCCGGGCAACCCAGCCAAGTCTGTATTTATGAACCTGGTGAAGGGTGTTGATGACCGTACCTACACTCTTGACGGCCAAACGCTATATCCCACACCCTCTGTGAAGGACCTAGGTGTACTCTCACGCTACTATTTGAAGTCCGTGGCCAACACGAATAGACTATATCGTAACGGACTGCACATGCTTTGGACGCTCAAACGTAGCTTCGGAACATGGTCTGAAGAGGTCGCCACACGCCTCTTCTCTTCCATCATTAGACCAATGCTATAGTACGGTTGGCCCGCCTACGTTCCGATTACCCGATGTGAGGCACGAAAGATCGAACGCGTCCAACACGTTGCTACCACGCTCATCCAGAGTTTACGTGACTTGAGGTATGAAGACCGGTGCGAGAAACTAGGACTCTACACCTTGTCCTGCTGTCGGGTGCGAGTCAATCTCAATTTGACCTACCGTATTCTACATCATAGTGACTTCCCAATGCTTAGGTCAATACTGCACTTACGAGGGCCATGGAGCACACGCGGACACAGTTACAAACTTGTCGTTCCGGATGTGAAATGTGTTCCTTAACCACTGTGCTTCGAACGGAGAGTGGTAAACATTTGCAACACTTTGCCTGAAGATGTGTGATGGAGGCAACATCTGTGCAGCAGTTCAAAACGTTGTTAGATTTATATTTTACCACTATTCAATTCAGAGAACGATTGCACAATTACGATGACATCACATTTGTGAGTCCTGAAATATCGTGAGTCAGATATTTTAAATGTTACATGAGAACGACAACGATATTCACGGTTGACAATTTTTGTAAGCTTTTTCACCATATTTCCAAAGTGTAGTACAGAATTCATTTCTACTTGCTCTATAATACAGTATTCAGTATTCAGTATTAAATGCTTAGGTACAAAACGTGTTGCATGTGCACCTACCGAAATTGTATCAGTAGTGAAATAAACAGCATATTTTTAAGTATCAGCCCTTTAAGTTTCGGTTTCCAGAACAACTAGGTTAACTGCCCGAAACGGTACTTTGGGCATGCTTCTAGCGATGAGAAACGAGCTTGCGTATTCCGCGTGACTGACTTGCATGTCCCTGTAGACATTCGGCCTTTCTGTTGGTTATAATTAGTTTAACTCATTTTCTCATGGAAATGACGAGTTTTCTGCATGACAATCCGCATTCCAAAGTAATACATTCTGCTTGTTGTCCCTCATAGACAGGCCAATATCGCGCTTTGCCTAGCGCTTTCGGATCCACTGGACACTTCTCACGGGCAATATACTCGCATAGTTTTCAGCTGAACGTCCGCTTATCAGTACCATAGCATTTAGCTGCTCCCCCTTCTTCCATCTTTGTCTGCTGCTAAATTTTGCTTTTCTACTTGGCTGCATTTATATTGATTAAAATGTTCAGTACTTTGGCCACCATATTGCGCATCCAGTCAATGTCCGAGGAAACGCGTCTTCAAACTTCATCCTAGCACTGCCTTGACTCATTAATGAATATCAAAAGACTGAAGTGCACTTCCTCTGTACATATTTCACCATCCTATTCATGTGTCCATGTGATGTTTTCGAAGTACATAATGATAATTGGTAGTCGGGCTGGTTAACAGCGCTTAAGCAATTGGGCTGCTTCACCGATTGCCATATGCTACATTAGTTCAGTAAGAAAAGCGTCGTCTTTTCAGTAATCCTGTTTCCTTCGTGATGAAACATTTCATTTACTTGTATTTACCAAACAAGAATCCAGTTCATATTTGATTCGTTATTTCTCTTACTTTGTTCATTGTTGAGCATTACTAGATATTTATCTTAGATTAGATCCACCATTCCCAATTTTTTTATTAAAACCTTAAACCAAAAATCACAACTTGCTATATTTTGCTGATCCTTACGGTGCTCTTTGTGCAATCAATTTCTTGTCAACATTTGATTGAATTGCAAACAGCACGAAAGTTTACAAACTTGGGATAGAATGTATGTTGCTAAGTTTCCCTTTCGCTGCATCTTGGCGCATTCCTAACCGCTGGCAAATGGTTCATTATGACATGCAGACGAACATTTGGAAAAAGTCAGACATGTTTTCCTCTGCTTTATACTGCACGCTTATTGTTGCATCCTGCTGGTTTTAACAACGAATTAACTAAACCTTTGTCCTACTCCTTTTGACCTACACCTACTGTTGAAACAGACAAAACCCTCTTAACCTCACGCTTTACCCCACGCGAAATATTGCCAGTCGAATTCGAATCACTATTATCTAAAAGTCCTGGCTGCTAGACGTATATACACATGAGCCGAAACTTGAGACCAAACGCGTGGCCCAGCGCGAATGCATTGTTCTTTTAGAGACTCAGCCAAAAACCAACATGCATTCTACACCTTCATATCTATCTCCACGTAATACACAAACTATGGATGAAGGTGCATGTTGGCGAGGCACCAGTTACCACATACCGACGATGTCCCGTTATAAAGGCATTTTAATTCAGTGTGAATTGAGGCCGTAAGTACAGCTGTGTCCGGAGAGGAGCTCAGTTGGTTCAATGCGATTCGAGGCGGTTGTAATAGCAGCGTCACTGGGGCGGGCTTGGTCGGACTCTGCGCTGTTTATTTTGACACATAAGGCGGTTCTAATAACGAGGGCTCAGCTATTATATTCGCAGCTTGAGTAGCCGGATTGTGATGCTATTGCTGTGCTGATCTCACGTGATCCCTACGCATATTTCGGTACACTTTTACTTGGCAGTGTTAGTCGTAACAAACTTGATGATTTGCCAAATTGCACGGCTGTTACTTCCTTCAACATTACACCTTCAACAACACTTCCACACTCGTATTCCTTCGCGGCTTTCAAGCAGAATTTCTGTCAGCATTTGAAGTGCTATGTTGGTAAAGCTTTCCACACAGGCAGCGCTTAAACTCTTCGGAGGCATCCGTCGGCCAGTGGACTCCCTTTCTTTTGGGGACACATAATCGCGCCTGCATAAAATGCGGCTTCTCGCTCAGATAGTACCAACTCTATGATCGACCAGTTTGCCGAACCACCTGTCAATTATAACGGTGCATGTTGGAATCATTGAACAGAAGCACACTGCATTACAATTGTGCCTAAACGGGCTACGGACCTGTTTATTCATTACACTCACCTTAGTTGAAGGCGCAACGCATCATACCACTTGGTGTTTCTTTAATCGCACTGAGCATATTTCACCAATAGTAGCAGATCATAAACTGCTATGTCAGCAACACTTCTGTAGCTTTAATTCTTTGTCTGTGATGGCTTTGCATTGCGCCGAGTTATTCCACCACTCACAAAACGGCACTTGTCTGTCTCTACAGTCCGATAATGGCGAATGGATCTAAAAGTCTTCAACATTCTAATGCAAACCTGTTCGTCATGTGATTCGTTCAGCATTAACAAGTATGGACATGGCCAGTTGAAGCACCTGACTTTGTCATGTTCAACAAGACATGCTTTGTAGGTCTGCAAGCATCAAAGTGCTACAGAATTGTCTTCCCCTCATGTATCTAGCTCCATGTGTTTCCAATTACTGACGCATTCTGTTATGTGCTTGGAAAGCATCTGAAATCGTGGAATATATTTGGAACCGATCAGGAAGTTGCGTTCGGATAGGTATTGTAACAATCGGTTGGCGCTTTTGTTGGCCAACGTATCACTTTTGACACGAAAGCTTCCTCAGGTCATGTAAATCAGTGTGCACTCGGAGGGGTATTTTTAGTGAACTTGGGTGATAACCGAGATACTCGGGACTTGAGCTTAAGTGACATTACAGTGATAGTTCATGTGTTTCGGCCAAAGTGGGAATAGTACATGTGTTCCATTGTGCGTCATGCATTGATAGACAGGCCCACAGTGCTGAAGATGAGAAGTTGTATGGCACTTTACATTCCGATCCGTGTATCGACACGGATTCACGTTTCCTGACGAAGATTTTCTGTCAAAATCGAAACATTGCCTAACAAACACGCGGACTGATTATCGCGCTACATTTCTGGACTCACGCTTGGAAGGCACTTGTAATGGTGCCGCTGTGCTTAGTTCGGCGGCTCACGGAGTCACACAAATTATTCCACCAGGCATGTCCCACCTGCCTTACAGAGTACACTGTCGTTGTCGTCATCTCAGATACTAGAAAGGTGTTACTGAGCATTTTGCGGTGTTGTCAAGTTATGCAGGTGGCGGCTGTAGCCTTTGTCTGAAAAAATCAATATGCTTGCTTACACACTTGCTTGCTTAGCTAGCCCTGCATTATCCATTCTGTGTGTTAGATTTCGTTATTGTTCTCTCCCCCACTCAGATGACCATCTGATCTGATCAACATTGACACTTCTGTTTCTCCACACAGCATCTAATCGCCTCTGTTTCCAGTTCTGAATAACAAATAGCCATTCCAAAGATGGGCATTTAGTTATTGGTATTTATTAGGCCGGGACCGCTGCAATTTCTGTTCAATCCCCACAACTCTTTATGCAACTTTCACATTACTGCACCATGCTTTGTTGGTGCTTCAAATTCACACTCCAGATTTTTTCTTCTAATTTCCTTGTCTTCAAACAAGTCGTGCTTGACGACTCATTCTGCCAAGAAAGCTGACTGGACATTGATCCCGAAGCGCCGCGGTAGATATACAGAAAGAGGATCCGATTTAATTTCTATTCTACAGAAAATATTCGTTCGCTTCCACAACTCTTACATTCTTTCTGAAATCGTTCTAAGATTTGTGGAAGGAACAATGCAAGCATTGAAACATTCCTTTTGCCTTTATTCGCTTGCATATGGATCCCAAGTTACGTGAAAATGCCTCGGATTCTGTGAAGAACCAGGTTGATGCTATCAAGGAGCAGGCTATGAGGGATATTGACTGCTTCTTCTCTGAAGCTGGGATTCCACATGTTACCGGTTTGTTGAATCATTTTTCCCGTGACATACTACTGAAACGCTTTGGTCGAGCTATGAACTCTACGCCACCGCATTTGATGAGTTTTTGTCCATATTTTATATTTTCCACTACCGCCGTTGTCACCGTTAATGGCTAACATTACTTGATAAATCAGTGGTACACGATATTGTGTAGTGCCTTCCATATTCTCTACCTGGCTCTCCAAATAAGCGGGGAAAATGGATATGTCAACATTCCGTTGACTACATATGTTATTCGCCTAAATATCCATGGTGATTGCTGTTTCTTAAAAGGGGATGAAACAATTGATTACTGCTTACTGCTTGGAAGCAGCAAGTAGAGGTTTAAATGTGTAGCTATATGTAATGTCACTCAGGGACAAAGACCCAATAGGTTGTGGTGCGCTCGATATACTTTATGTCAGGCAAAGTGTTTGTCCAGGAATTTCTTAAATTCCGACGCCCACTTTGCCTCTACTACGTGTTGAAGCAGGTCGTTCCATACATTCACCACTTTGCGTTCTAAACAGAGTTTGGTGAGCGACCCACTTCAAATCCGTTACAACAAGCTTGTATTGTAATAGATACTAGTACAATACGTGGGTCGTATTAATGAAACGAAGAGGTGAGTGACAGTCACTTCTGACCAAAGGCTGAAGCTGTGTTTGGGCGTCCAAAGCATACGATGGCTGTTTTGGTAAAGGCTATTCGTGTTGTCCATAGAGTTTAGGTAGCCTTGTGAGAGTAAACCGAGGTCTTGCAACACTTGACCGGTTGTGCTGACCAATACTCAGCTCCATGAATTGCCACTTTACCGGGTTGATCGGAAGATTGACCTCTGCGGACCACATGCAGAGGCGGTAAAGGTCTTGCTAAAACGATTCACAATCACTTGATATGCTGATTACTCTCCACACCTTTAAATCATCTGCGAACAGGATACGAAGGGATTGGAGTAGCTGCGTCACATCGTTTACATGGATGAGAAATTAAATCGGCCCCAGTACAGTACCTTTGTGCACGCCAATACTCTATGAATACCAGTCGGACAAATGGTTATCCACCTGGACCCTCCATTTTAGATCAACAAATAAATGCTTGATCCATCGATGCAGAGAACCGCCAACACCGCACAAGGTCAGCATATCGAGGAGCACTGCGTGATTCACCTATCAAAAGCCGTACTGAAGTAAATGTAAATAACATCGACCGGCTTGTCTTGATTCAGCGGTTGTAACCGTTCGTGCCTCGTCGACTGTAGGATGGTAATGCACGAGAGACCTTTCACGAAACCATCCTGTGCGGACATCAAGTGACTTTTCGACTCGGGAAGTTGCAGAATATTCTCCTTTATGACCTTCTCGGGCGTGTTTGCCAAAAAGGCGGTCAGGCAGATCGGCCGGTAGTTATCTACCTTGCTTGGGTTACCATTTCTCGGTGTTGGCTTTACGACTGAGCATTTCCAGTCGTCCGGTAATATTCCAGTAGGTAGTGACTTGTTGAACAGCTCAGTTACAGATGGCTAGATGATGGCCGATAGGGACTTGAGAATCAGTGGGTAGATTCCATCTGTCCCGGCAGTCCAGACACTGACTTCACTAGGGCCGTGATTTCACCCTCGTCTTGCCAGGGTTGGTGTCGTCGCCGTTGTGGACAATTGAGAACGTGGCTAGCTGCAGTGAAATCGGATGTCGATCTGGGACTCCATGTTGTGCATGATGCTCGTCACTAGAGCTTGCCGCCGACCGCCGCACTTAGACAACTGCAATCCGAGACATTCATAAAGCCTGCTCATTCCGTCTCAGAGGATAGCCGCATTAAATTGAAATAGGTATCCACACTGGTATGAGCTTGAGCTTGAGCTCCCCGATGTGGATGCACCTGGTGTGAATGTTGACCAGGTGCCTACCTGTCTATTACCCACTACCTCTTATATACTGGCTACAGGAGCACAGTTGGCCGTTGCTTGTGGGAACGGGGTGCACGGTCCCCGTGATGGTGCTAGGCTTAAAGAGTGGTTCCATCCTCCGTGGAACGGGCTACGGTCCAGCCAACGTCTCATGTACGTCTGGTGTATATGATTTCCCAATTTGGCTGGAATGCTTCCGTTCTGCTTGTTGAAGGACTGTGGGCCTGCTCCGTTGATGAAACGTGGCTCCCATTCACATGCCTCCCGGTCTTATTCCTTCGGGTATACAACGGATATGGGTTTTGTGCGTGGAAGTATGGGTGGTGCAGCGCAAGCTACCCATGGTTCCCTTTGTAGGCGCAGGCGTTCTGTACTTGTCCCCATGGACGCCACATTGACAGGCAAATGCGGATTCGGACTCCGTCAAATCATGAAATAATACGTACTGAAGGGCCTGGACATTCTTAGATCTATATATCAGAATGACTAGATCAAACGGTGTGTTGTGTGTTACAGAATGACTGAGAAGTGACGTTGGCTCAGTGGCTTTCCTCCCACAATCCACTTGAAGGTTGAGATGTATGGCTTGTGTGGTCATGTAACGGAAAATTTAATTTTGACATGGGTGAATTAATCATTTTTGTTGGCTTCTCCTTTCAAACCGCATATGAGGGTGTGAAATGTCAGGTTGGCATGACCTGGCCCAATGTCCAATGTTTTGCAATTTTTGTGAGAAAATTGGTGTAAATCTTTTACATTTTTAGCTTCACTCATTCGATAAACCAGCAATTATAGTGTGAGGAGAAGGTACAGCGATTCGGTTGGCTTCGTCTTTCAGAACGCAATTTAATTTGCGAACTGTCCGATTGGCATGGCGGAGTAGAATAACGTACGCGTACGGAAAAAGCAAGAATCGAGAGACACGCGGTCATTTTTTCGCCTGTAGGTGAAACTTTAGGTTGATACATCTAAGTAGAACATAAAGTGTGCTGAGTTGAGTCGAATCTGCATCTTTTGTTCTATTTTTTGTGTAATGCGATTAGCATATCTGTAGATAAATGAAAACCAAATATTCTTTTTCTCTTATTATTCTGCATAGTGAAAAAGCCTTCAAATTATTTAACCGTTGTTAACTCCCACTAAACCGCACCTGTAATGGCAGATTTTTCTTTAAATGAGTATATCTCAAAAGGAAAATTTTAGAACGGATTTTTAGTTTGCATTTTGTAAAGGGCAGCGAGTAATCTTTATCTCGCATAGAATAGGTCGCAGATTTTTGCAGGATGAAGGTCCTTCCCGTCGTGCATATAGAGGAGTACATAATATCATAAAGAATAATTAGATTATTTCCTCGTCGGTGCAGCAGAGTTCTAATTGAAATCGGCAACGGCGGTCTTCATAGTTCCTAGCGATCGGTCATCCAGTGAGGACGTTCCTGAATGACTCCTGGATATTTTCTTTAGCCATTCGGTCTGTCTTACGCAGCTAACTGTGGAGGATGATAGTGCATTGCTCTAGCATAGGTCTCATAATAAGTTTAAACAGTTCTAGTTGTGCTCCGGGTAGAACAAAGGATTTAGGGATGTGAGCTTTTAGTTGCATTGTCTTAGCTATCTGGTTTTAGACATGCTCGGAAAAGTTGAGGGAGACGGAGTATACCACCCCGAGGTCATACTGAAAAGCAGCTTGCAATGTTTGTACCAGTGACAGTGCTAGATCCATCAGGTATACAATATCCCTGACCCGCCTTATCTTTGCACGATAGCCAGCTGTTTGTGACGGTATGTTGTCTACACAAGATATAGGCACCTTGACCATGAATGTTTGCTTAGGGCATTAAGGTTTTCAGGTAAGTCCCCTTTCTCTCCCTCTTATTCTTTATTTCATAGATCCTCATGGTTGTATGGCAGCGAAGCCTCAGTTCCAACGGCTGATGTACTGCTGTTGATGATGATGATGACGATCCCTGTCCAAGTCCTTGCGATTTTTCAGTGTAAAATTGCATGGACCAAGTTTTACTACACGAATTCAGCACGGATAATTCCTCATGTATATTTCTGATGACACTTCAATATTGTATGATGAAAGTGAAAAAAGCAAGTCTAGCTTCATCGCAAATAGGCATGCTCATCGGTGTATTATTGAATCACATATATCATTTCTATGGATTAAGATGAGTAGTCGCTGAAGCACACTTTCTTGGACGACTCCACATGTAAGTTATTTTGGAGAGGAGAGGTACTGACTGATTTTGGCTCTTTGCGTCCGATCTTTCACATAGAATTTTAAGCAGCTTAACAAGTGTTTGCTGATTCCGTAAGAACGGAGAGCAATGGTTTGTGGGTCAGACGAATGAAAGCCTTTTGCATGCCACTGCCAGCAAGTGAGGTTGCGTGGTCAAAGAATTCTATGTGACATCTCACGCTGCATCGCTTCGTAAGAAATTCGTGTTGCGTGCTATTTACCAGGTCTAGTCATGTAAATAATTGAACAAGCTCATTCTTAACTATTCGCTCCAGAATCTTAGAAGCTGCAGCAGTATGATTAATACGGCTATATTTCGGGCATTAAAGTTTGTGAGCCACCTTTGTGCTGCGGTGCTAGTGGCGAATTTTTCCAATATTGAGGGAGACATTGACTTTGGATGGGTAGTCTAAAGATATATAACATCAGTGGAAGCAAGCTTTACCCCCAAACATGAAAACAGCTGGGTGAATACAATCTGGCCTCGCCTGCTCTTATTTATGAGAATGTGGCCAGTCCATCTTCTATCCCTGCTCCTGCAATCAGGTTCAGTTTCGCTGGTTGGGTTTCGAGGACGTCCACTTCTCCTTGATTGATTAGACATCTCATGCCAACAATATGCTTTGTGCCGTTGGGATGTTCACAAAAGTTAGCATTGTCTTATCGTGTTATAGGTGAGCAATGCCCTGTTAACTCTCAGATTTGACGAGATAATTTCATGCTTGGATTTTCTGAGTGCTGTATTTCTGTTTTCTACGGCCTTAACGTAGAATTTTGCTCTGCGGCTCTGCACTGAAGAGGACACAGATACAGCGCACATAACATCTTCTATGAATGCGTTCCTTGTAGATAGGACACATGAAATTGAACCAATCTGTTGTTATCCCGATATAGCTTAAGTTCGGAGGTTTTCAAATGTTGTTCGGTGATTTAGCAAGTGGAATGACTTTTAGTATATTGTGAGCGCATGAGATTTTATACTCCGGGAAGGTTCCGTAGAGATTAAATGGTATCCTCTCTAGCTCCAAGCTTCTGTCATTCCAACGGCTTATCGGATCGGTATTTAACACAGCTAGAGGCCGTTCCTTAAGAGCAATGCGCAATACTAGCAGTGTTTGTACGTGTCTGATCATAAAGATTTTGAATTCAATTTCTGCTATAATAAGTAGTTTTGATCGAAGGAATTTCACAGAATATGCTTCGCTGTGCATTTGAGAAGACGCTGACATTACTTCATCTTCTCAGGTATGACAAAAGGTTAAAAAACCTGTCGTACATAATATATTTAATATCAGATCTTCAGAACCAATGATTTGCTCACAGAATGATAAATTTTGATCGTAAATTGTGTTAAATTAATTAATTTTGCTTTTTAGTGAAGTGCTTTCCGCCTCGAGTAATATAATGCGTTGAACCAAATCATGCATGATACTGAAAATGTTATCACTGTGTTTGGCTGCTGCTTCCCCTTTTCTCTTCTTCCAACTCGAGTAGACTAGGTTATGGAAAACTTGCGGACAATTACAAAAGTGCATAATTTTTAGGATTTAAAGATTCGAGAACAACTACTGAGTGTCGAAATTAGTGATAAAGTACTAATGCAGTAATGTCTGCTGCTAAGCCACGGTAGTAGTTGCGCTATGAATGGCAGATCCTTGTCCAGACAATAATCGTATGTTCGTGTGAGGGATCTCAGGATATTTTCCTCAACCAGTTCTCGTTCCGAAATATTCTGACACTTGGGTCAGTCGTGAGATCACTGCTGATAGTTCGAACGAGAACCGCTCTTCAGAATGATGTATAGCGTCAAATTACTGAAAACTTGTTCAATATTAATACTGCTAAACCTAAAACAGCAAACACCAAATTAACTTAGTTAACTCACTAATATTTGCGCTTTAAGTAACAGCTTTTAGTTCCATCCAATTTTTTCACCTAACGAATTTGTTACTGCATTGATTTATCGCTTCAGTGCTCTCCGTTTGTGTTTGTAGTGAATGCCAACGATTTAGCTACACCTAAGTTCCCAAATATAACTCATCCTTTTGAGTTGTATACATTTTTCATAAAACTGTAGACACCGCTCACTGTGTGAGGATTGTTGGTTTTGGAGACCGGTTTCTGTACCGCGTAGTACAGCAGAGCTCGCATTCCTTGAGTTACCACTTAAACGCATTTTCTACTTCAGAGTTTAAATGTTTTGTTGGTACCTAGTTTCCGAGGAGTCTGTTAGCCAACAATTAATGCAAAGATGTCTATGCATATTTACATTTGATTATATGGTTTAACGAGCGTATTTTGCAGCCGAAAGAGCAAAGTCGTCTCGCCACACACACATGTCATGTGTTATAAATGCGTTTCCTGAATACACATACCGGAATCCCATCTGACGGTCGCAACCTCAGCATGGCGAACAACATGTGGGCTATGGTTTTCGCCACCATCCGTCCATATCATATATAATCATTGTGTTAGGACTACTGAACGAACTTCCACATCACTTCTGCGTTGGTGCAGAGATTCTCCCTAAATTTAAACCAACCAGCTAGTTGAACCCATCGATAACCACGGTGCCCTGATTGGGCACCCCTCTATACCAACTAGAAACCAGTACGGACGACATCTGAGCTTTGCGTTATACTACTTTTCTAAGTATGCAGATGTAGGGTGACAGCGAGACAGCAGCAGGACTGCCAATTTCTCTAGCAGTATCGTTTCTATTTTCGATCCCATGTACCTTCTTTTGTTTTCGAACAGATTTGTCCAGCTTCATGCTCACTGTCAGCCAGCTCGACTAGGATCAAACTCCAGATTATGAACTTTTACGTCAGCATTTGCTGGCATTCTCTAAACGCACGAAATCCTCCGTCACCAGATTCTCACTGAAGTTGGGAACTCCTGCAGTCCCGATGAAGCGACTTAATACGGAGCATCTTTCTAACATATGTTTGTTATTTTCATCTATATGCTAAAGTTTACTGCATCTCATCCTCAATTTATACATATGAACGATCTTTCTCCCAGTTGTCCTTTGTAAACTACCATAGTAAGTATACCGTAAACGGTAATTTGTTCAGTTAATGCAAAGCAAACAAGCTTCATCACATTAGATTTGTTTTCACCGGATGTTCTCACTGCCCCGGATGTTGGAGTGGATCGCCAAGATCCCCACAGGCATTGAAATTAATATCCACAGTTTGGCTCCGCTAAATATCTTTTTGGTTCCGCTGCATTGTCCTTAGTGCATCCTGTGATTGAAAGCGAAATGATTCTTGCGGAATAGTAGGGGACTTTATTGGGCTTTTGAGTAATTCCGTCGCAGTAAAAGTTTGCCAACAGAGTTCCGCGAACATTTTCATGCTTTCCCGGAGGTATGGTAGCTGTCACGCTGGGTCTAGCTACGAAAACTCTTTTCAAAATTGTGACATTATATATTGTGTCGCAGCAGGAGCATTAGACCTATTTTATACTCGGTACTTGTACTCTTAATGGCATACACCAGGCTGATGGAAAGGGGTCACACAGCGCGGGAAACGCGTAGGAAATGAGTATTTTGAAAATCGATCACTCACATCCCGGTTTGTTTACTTTAATTCGGGATGTCGCTAAATTGCCACGCGACCAAAAGACACTGTGGGGATGGTGCGCGATTGGTGAGAAGATGGGATGCGTAGTGGCATCTAATTGACTTACATTGCTGTTGATTTAACCCTTATCGGCCAGTTGCCGAAAGGATAATGCGCCTACTTGGTTATCCACTGGTTCGATTATGTGAAGATGCAGGTGACCTCGGAGTATACGCAGCCCACACGCGACATGCGTTGTTTGCTTGGCAGTGAAGTGTCGGTACGCTTTACGGGCGCACTGTTGATGTCTTTATCCGCTATCGAGGGATCCACCATATCCGCTCATTTGTGGTGTACCGAGTACCATTGTGGTGTTACTGCGACCAATATAATGAGATTCTATCATGTGTACGAATCTTTTCCAACGTGATCGACTCTCTCTCTCCTCTTTAGGTTTCTAATCATATTGTTTCCAGTGTAACATTGCTGGTATCTTGATTATGTAGCACTGCTGTTAAGACGCACCTAACATAGCATTACTCCGTGTTTTTCGACCATTCTTTGACTGCTAATTATTGCTGGACAATCAAAAATCACCAAAAATTGCTGTTGGTCGATGCGATGCTTGAATCAGTTACCTTTTAGTTAATTCTCCATGGAGATATTGGAATCGTACGCGCTGGATCTTCGATTAAGCAACCGTTATCCGCATATAGCTGCCGCTGCAGGAACTCGTGACTTCATTGGACCAACCACTCCTCTGCAACCCTCCAGCATGTATGATGGCGGGGGACAAGTTGCATTTTGCGACACTGCTTTCGGGTCATGATGCTCTGCCATCGCGTCTTGGTGACATTAGCTGATGGATAGAGGCGCGGGACGCTAGTGGTCATGGATACGATTCCTGATGGATCCGTTGGGAGAAAACGGCCATGTTTTGCCTTTCCTGATTAGTGCTTTCTGAGCTACTCCCGTGTGTTCAGTTACATCTAAAAAAATTATTGTGTTCTGAGTAAACAGATGTTCGAGAATGGCAGAATGATCAGCCAAGTCCGGCGCTTCCTGTCATTGTTTACTCGATGGTAGATAGACAAAAATTTTGTGGTGATACGAACGAAGATGTGTTGTGATTTCAGGGTGTCTTCCTTTTCATCAATACGTGAGCATGCCTCTTCTCACATATTGCAGTCTTCACTATCGTTTCTTTGGTTGTCGAATAGGGTTGGCATTTATAGCCATTCTGGTCACCTAGTTTGTATCCGAAGCACGTCACTTGTTGTGCTGAACTCGTACTATAACCCGTAAACATTTCACAAGTTTCCGGCAATAAGGAAGACTAGATTTCGGTGTAAAAGTAGCCTTCTCTTTCACCTCGTTCTGAAACCGATGACGCCACGGTTTGGCGCACTCGCCTGAGTCGAAAGCGGCGTCCACGTCAAGCAAAACAACTATAACATATCAATTATGTGTAATGCTCTGCTCTTGAGGTCCATGCAGTGTATTTATATGTTTAGCGTTTTCTATTCCTGGGTGGAACTGGCTTAGTTTTCACCAACTCTACTTTTCTGGAACCACCGAGTTGCTTGGGTATACCGTCATGGAAAGTTTGGTGACAGGATCCCTAATTCTAACACGACATTCTTTGCTTTTTTGGAACGCTGAGGACACACTGCTTGACAAACACCATCCTTAGGGTAGTTTTGAACCAACCTGCTAGCTCAGCAGCCAGCGTGTCACCACAATCTATCAGAAACAGTGGAAGAATGTTATCGGTCTGGTCAAATTTTCCTACTGTATCAGTTCGGTTTTGCGCCAGATTTCTTCAACAGAAGTGCAAGCTGGAGGTTATGATTTTGGAGGCAATGTAACACTGCACTGCTATTCAAACTGTTCTTTCCGAGAATACATCACCTGTCCGTCTTCCTCAGCATTTGTCTCTCACGTAGACTCCTCTTAAGACGCAGTTTCGGATGACTTTTTCGGCGCTTCGTACTAACGCTACAGCACCCGTTAGTCGTGCTTCTGCTTGAACCTTGGGCAAATTTTCGACAATCTCGCCTTTCTGCTTTTTAAATGTGAATGTCTACCAACGGCTCTAAAGCTCTTACATTGAAAGCAGTCACTCCGCAAATAACTGTATAACTGTCGAAAACGATAATGTTTACCAAATCTAGAGTCGAAATAGTCCACCACATGACTCGATTGCCGGGTCATATGCTTGGCTCCCAGGCATTGATGTGCGTTGTCATCGTCATCATACAACGTTCAAACTGCTTGGGAAGTTACCTTCTACCAAATTGGTGCTGTCGCAAGTTCCGCCGCTGGTTAATGATAGAGTCCCCATTTTCATACTCTTTGGTACACCTATTTTTTCGGCGTCGTTTAACAGCCAGCCAATTCTTGCATGCAGTTTACTCTACTTTATCTCACGATCCTGTGTACCAACCTACTCTTGAAACTGTCCCAATTACCATCAATAATAGCATAATTTCTTGAGCTAATTTAGGGTCAAGCTGAAAGTGCTTTCCCTTCGTTTTAACTACGTTACTTACTATCAAGTAGTATGTTGAAATCGCGCTCCTCATCAAGCTTGTTTGTTACTGAGTCTGATGTTACATGACTATCTCAGTCTACGAAAAATCAGATTACAGAATAACGAATCCATTTTTGTCTGGTTCCTTGAGTGCATTATATTTCTGTTTTATTTCTAAACAGGTACTGCTTTCCCACTGTCCTGTGTATAGTCTCGGCAACCTGCTCAGAAGCCTAAAACCGCACGTCATGTTAGCAAAGCCATGGGCACAAAGGAAACCGCAAAACTTCATCGTAGACGCCCACCTGCAACTTCGCATGGGCGCAGGAGGGAAGAAGCTCTTGTCTCACGTTTTGCTCCGGCAGCGCCGTCAGCTTCAACTCGACCGACCGTCAAGAACTCTTCTCGAGGGTAAGAGGATTTAGCACATCTCATTTCACTTATGTAAGACTGGAAGTGTTAGTAGTTTGCATTATATCGGCCCAAGCCAACAACAGCCAACATCCATGTCGTTTGAATTCTTTATTGTTTGTTAGCTTCTATTGTATTGCCGCTGGAGATTCCGGAGGTGTAGAACGTAACCTTGTCACAACCCAGTGCCTTGTTATCTGACCATGTCTCAACTCCTAGAACCCTAGCGAGACTGCCTCCCAGTGCCAAACGTCCTGGTGTGACAGAGCTACCCACGCGTTCCAGTCCCAGAATTCGCCCAATGAAACAACCCGCTTCTGACGAACCGAATATGGCCAAATCTCTCCGAGATATATTCTCCGACAGTGAAGAAGAATTCGCCCAGCTGGTGTCACCGAAACCGGTCGAACTTTGAGGACTGGAGAAGCCCAGATTTGTGACTCATGTCGAAGGTAATGTGCTCAGCCCGTACAACCCGCCATCCGAATGTCACTCCCCTCATCCACCAAAAAGCTGAGGCAGCTGCTGCCAAGCAACGTCAGTCAGGGTTTTATCATACATCACCGGAATTGTTAATGTTTACTAAAGCAGAAGCAGTCGGTAGAAGGGCAACTGAACTGGCAAATTATCATGTATATTCCAAATACTCATGGCGATGGATTTCGCACTCAGATTCAATGTGGGTGTATTATTTTCTCATTTGCAATGACGTGTATTCCTCAGTATTCGCGGACGATATTACTCACCCACAATTTAGCGGTCGGTGGAAAGCGTGCATTTATCCTGAAGTTTCTGACGAGTATACTGCTTCTTTGTGCCATTGTTCTACCTCGTTGTGTCTGAGACATAACTGTTCGGTTACTGCCAATCTCACTGTTGTGTGTCCGAAGGCGGCTTTTGCTGCGTTCTGGAGCCCTACTCTTTTAAGCCAAGGTTGCTGACAATTGCGGCCGTACGAAGCAGCTGCCCTAGCCGATCTTCCACCATTGTTACTTTGAGGTCGGTGGCGACTCACTGTTGACCGCCCTAAACACTCTGGTGCAAGTAGGAATACGTTATGTTTAATGGATTTTCACTACAATCTCAGCTTTAGACAGGCTAAGTTACTTTCCATGGAAGCTGTCTTGGGATCAGTCTTATCTCGCCCTATAGACTCTTGACCCGCGTGTGCACATGCTCACAAAGTTTACTGGACACTGGAATCCTGATCCGCTTTGGCTAAGTGCGCCGTGACTCCTTGTGTACTGCCTCACTGCCAACGGACGCAATCGGTTTACAGTCTGTGCACTTTATAATATTTCTCTGCTACTTTGGAATGTTTCGTCATCTAGACTACTGCGGACAATCACTTATGCGTTTGTTCATGGCGATACCAATCAACTGTGAACTGCGCTTACTATCCTGAACGAGAACAGCACCTATTTCGCTATCTCCGCTGTCACACTTCCACCAGATGTCGCACCAGATCATGATAGCACAATATCTCGCTGTTTCCGAGTTAGCTGTTGATCGCAAATTCAACTTTCAGCCCATTTCACCAACTCCGCTACATCCAAAGCCAAAGCCTGTCACCGATGGCATGATACAGGGTAGCGTTCCGGGAAGCTTTTGATTCCTACTGCATGTAAACGATATTTTTAACATCATTTCCTCAGGAAAACCTTTCCTAGTTGCTGATGACATAAAGGTTGTTTACACTTTTAATCCAGCTGTGATCAGTGTAATGCTAGGCGAAATCCAGCGTGATTTATGTGTGCTCGATTCATGTAGCTCCAAACTGGTGATGACATTCTCTGCTGACAAATGACATGTACAATCCTACAGATGTGATATCATATCGGGTCCGCATAACATTGATGATAAATCATTGTCTCACTGCCACACTATTAGTAACCTTGGGATCCAATACTCCAACAATCTTAACTTTGCCAAACACGCTGCACATACTGCAGCTCAAGCCCGTCGGAGCATTGGGGTTCTGTTCAAAACATTCAACTTGAAATAATCAGTTAACTCCAGATATAAAACAAAAACAAGTCTATTGCTTGAGTATAGCTCCATCATCTACTGCAACTAGAGTACGTGATCATATTGCCTTTTCAGCGAGTAGCCTGTACCAAGTGCTCGGATGGCGATTCGAAAATACAGATCGAGTTGCAAAGAAACGTTTATTGGTACAGCAAATGATTCAATATTACATTGCTATAAAAAACGACACCGGAGGATTCAGGGCACACATGGCAGTCGCGCGTTGCAACCGAAACGAGCGCCAAGCGAAAGTGGCGATGAGCAAGTCAATCATCGAACTCAGCAATCATTCATCAAACCACATCGGTTGCCTAGGTATACAAGGAAATAATCAGATGGTCAGATGAGATGTAACACTAAAGTGCTAAAGCAGGTCTCCGGGAGACCATTCTATGAATTTTACTTGTACTGACGGCTATAACAATTTTCATTCTCACTCCCAACTTTCAATATTTTACTACTTTTAGATGATTGAGCCCCTCAAGCACTTGAGTGAACACATTACAGATCTTGGATTATCCCTCCACTATCCAACTTTGTCGTACCAAATGATCAGGCTGGTATTTTGCCTGTGTCTCACATGATGAGAATTATACCGATTAGCTATTTATTTGTTTATTTATACCTCTGTGACTCACCTTCCGGATGGGTCCATCTTGTCGGCTGTTCCCTTGCAAAATTGGCTCAAGCAGTTCAGTACCTAACTCACATCGATAAACGTATCTATGGCGAAGGTAGAAAACGGGGCACTTATCCACATTGAATTGTAGTGTATTTCACACCGACCAATGACCTGCCTCATCTAGCTCGCGCTGGAGGTTCTCGTGGTCGTAAAGTTACTTGATCGATTGCCAAATTTTGAACTTAACGAATTAAAGTATAATGTTTAGGTGACAGATCTCACTAGACCGTTGATGAATGCTAACAATTATCAAGGCCCACGTATTGAAACCTGTTGTAAGCTGCACCACCTTTATAGGGTTGGATAATGTGGTTGGACATCTAAACTTCAATTGCCATTCGCAGAGAAAGTTACCAATCAACCCAATACTGGATCTTTGATGCCGTAGAGCTGCAGTTTGTGCAGAAAGGTACGATGATCCAAGCGGGCGAAGGCTCTGGAAAACTCCATGTAACTAACATCAGTTCCTGCTCCTCATCAACTGTTTCCGTCCAGTTGTCACATGCTGTCATCAGATACATGGAACATGAGCAGTTTTGACGAAACCTGTGCTACACCGGCTCAAAGATGCCGTAGCTTTCCAGGTAGCCCATCAGTACGTCAGTGATGATCGCTTCCATGACTTGGTCTAGCACAAGGAGAAGCGTTACAGGACGGTAATTGGCCGAATCAGATGGAATTCTTCCCTTTTTAATAGGGGTTTTAATACCTCGTTTACATGTTGATGTTGCTATGTTTAAGTTCCAATAACACGGAAAATTCCGTTAAGTGATTGGGCCACTTGTTTGACTCTTACCTGCGGTGCTTTAGGGTGAAGGTTATTCACTCCAGGAGAGCTGTGCGCACGCGAAAATAGTAGCTCTTTCAATACTGTACATGTGATGCTTGGTATCACTGATATTGTGGTGACAGAAGCAAGGGGAGCGTTCGAGACTTTTATTCACCGGAAAGTAGGCAAGTACTTGGCTCATAAGGCGTTGATTGCGTCCTTTGCTGTGTGTGTAGACCCACCAATCCTAGTGAGTGGTGGGTTCCGCGCTGTAGCTTTCGAGGTCCATTCACATATATGTTCCCTTCCTGCTCTCAGCTATCTTGACTTTCCCACGTAACACGCTGCACCTAACAACCAACGTTGCAATGGCCAACTCGAATGCAGGATGCTCGCACTTACCTAACAAGTGCATTATGCTCGAATGCAAACACGCATGAGGTCATGCAACAGACAGTGGTAATTCCGAAATTTGTGGCATAATTTCAGCGAATCTGCTTAATGCCAGGTCCATAAGCAACAAAATGCATGTTATCCACACACTTGCACAGTTCAGTAACCCACAATCGATGCTCATCACCAAAACTTCCTGCTCCTCTGATACAATTGACTCTACTCTGATGCTTCCAAACTACCACCTGTTTCGAAATGATCGCTGCATCAGTAAAGGCGGAGGGTGTATCATTTAAATACACTGAACATTAACAGATTAACATATTAACCGCACAGAAATTGAAAATATCCCTGAGTCAATTTGGCTGTCAGTTTCAGGTGGCTTCTATTAGACACTACTCGCATGTATCTACAAGACACCGAATGCGTCTAAAATCTGTATCACCAACATCGCTAATATATTTCATTTGGAATCATAGTTGCCACACAAATATATGGTAATTTGAATCAGTTACTTCGCTACAACAATTTGAAATGCACGGAAAGAAGACGAAGGCTGGTAGATGCATGTATTTCGTTTTGTCTCCTCAGTACAAATAACCATGAACGATATGCATAGATATAGCTAACATCAGGTGCAACCAGACAAGCATAAGTTGCAGAACGGATGACGGAATTTCACACCTACGTCCAAGGCAGCTATAGGCCGACAAATAATTGTTTCTGAACACACAAGGCTGGCTTAATCCGCCTTATGGCGACAGCTTCAACAAACCGAAGGAAGCGGGGATTAGTGTGACGTAACACAACTTTAAACGCTGAGCCCAACTCTATCCGGTGACCCGAGTATAAGGAGTGTTTGCTTATCGAGGAAGCCGACGGTCTGTGCAAACATGGAATCTGAAGAGGGCGGGAAAGCTGGACAACTTCACGTTGAACCCATCATAGTACATGTTCCTTTATTCGGGGAGTCAGCGTTCTGTTAGTTCTGCCTATGTAACTGTTTCCGCAGTCACTTACAAATTCGTATACACAGTTCGCGTTGTAAATCAACTCTTAATCGTGCGAGACGAAATCGATGTGCTCGTTTAGAAAATTAGCTGACGAACATCCAGGCGGTGGAACCAATTGCTTGTGATCCCAGTAAGTACGTTATGAATTTATCGAACTTACAATTTGATGCGTTGCAATTAGATGCATTCTCAATTGCACTTGATTAGAAAGTCCCCCCCAGAATGTTGAACGGCTTGGTTATAGATGCCCTTTGTGACCAGTTTAAGGAGCTCCAACCAACCAGCCCTGATAAGCATACTTGGTTCAGAAACAAGTTAACCGATGTCAGTTAATGCCATGCCAACACAGCTCGACATTTTCAGGCCTTACGTGAACTATGTGCTAGTGACGGAATCGTAATGAAACCAGATAAAGGTTCAGGAGTTGTGATCATGAACAAAACTGCATACAATGAGAAGATGTGCGCCACACTCAACGATGAGAGTAAATTCGAACGGCTCACTTAAGTGGGAAATACAACCAAACTGGAAAAGCGCATAGTTCGTCACCTGGAATTGCTTCTCCTCCACCGCGTGATAGACTGTGACGCATTTAATATTCTGAAGCCGAGTGGTAGCAATATTCCACATCTGTATGGGTTCCCAAAGACAAATAAAAGTGAAGTGCCACTCAGTCCAAACCGTTCAATGATAAACGTGCTCCATCATAATCTCGCTCGTTGGTTAGTAAATATGCTAGCCCCGCTGAAAAAACATTTCAGTGCGTACAGTCCTAAAGACTCGTTTCAACTCATCGACGACCTGGATGAACTCAACCTGTCAGACAAACTCATTTGTTTCTTGCATGTAGAATCCATTACTTACCAAAGTCCCACTACTGAAAACGTGGCTGTTCGCTACCAATTCTGACTGAATTACCAAGAGAAACTCTACTCTTGTGCACGGAGAATGTTGATTTTCACTTAGGGAATACACCATACCCTCCAATTGACGGCACAGCAATGGGTAGCCCATTAGGTCCTGTGCTCTCTGCTTTCTTCATGCTTATAGTAGAAAGAAGCATTTCTACGGAAATAGCCCAGGTGCCTTACTACGAACGATATGTCGATGATATCTTGCCTTTCGCTTCTTCGTAGCAGCAGCTAACACATTTGGTAGAACTCCTCAATAGTGCTCATGCAAACTTACGGTTTACATACGAATTAGAACAGAACAATTGTCTGCCATACCTGGACATACTCATAAGTTGCAGGGATGATGGATTGATTAAGATGTCCGTTTACCAAAAATCAACTTGGTTCGGTCATTACATGCACTTCACCAGCTTCACGTCAGTGCGGTACATACGGACACTTGTGAAGACTCTAGTTAGTCGTGCCAGAGGAATTTGTTCTGCCTACGTTCTGGACAATGATATAGTGTTAATTACAGCAACACTAATGGCGAACGGTTACACTCGAATATTTATTGAGAAACACAGCCAACCGCGAGGGCCAAAGGACCTGGTGCACACGGCAATCAAGAAGAAAGTGTATATCGAGTTGCCTTTCAAAGGTGATTTTGCCACACTGAAGACAACTAAGCGTATAATTTCGGCTACACAAGAAGTTACTATGCTGCACAAATTGTTGTCATCAACTGATGATGAGTTGGTCATCCCCCAACCAAAAAAGGATTAGTTGCCGGCCGTTTACCGCTCGGCAAAACATTTTATCCAAAACACCCATCTCACCATGCATTGCTAAAAGCAGAGAAATGTCCTGCATGTACACCAATGCACAAGGTCTCCTGAACAAGCTTGCCTAACTGTGGCTACATCAAACTTCACATGCGTGGGACCACATACTGGTTACGGAGACCTGCTTGCAC
>CALYDF020000773.1:0-24274 GCA_944474145.2 Dicrocoelium dendriticum | reverse complement strand
CAACGAGACTGACTCAGATGATGACGAGAGGGATCCGGGCTTGCATGATGCCGCTATCACCTAATTGTTGTATTCCGGAACTGATGATGAACAATTTGACCGATATTTAAAAGAGGAATGGTTGTAAAGGCGAGTGCATTTTTCTGTTTTTTTAGGGGTGTTAAAAGTGAAGAATATTGACAGTTTTGGTTAATGCGTTTAACTAAGTCTCACCTATCCGACTGCTGTGTTTCGTCTTACACGTCTTATTATACGGTGCGACTAATATATGAAATTTTATCCGTTCAGTGATACTGCGTCTTATAATCCGGTGCGCCCTATCGTCCGAAAAAGACGGCATATATATATATATATATATATATATATATATATATATATGAGAGCGCATATTTGATACAGCAGCACAGCAACTCGAAATATTAGGTACCAAATCCAGACATACCCAAATGTTAAACAGTCAACTGAGTCCTGATGGTTTAAACCAATTAACCACCCTGTCAACTAGCAGCGTAGTTACAATCTGTTACTAGTGCCTACCCAGTGAATTGAGTGCGAATTACATTGGTCTATGCATACTTCTGTCAAGTGTTCAAATCAGGAACTGTTCTTGTGCTGTCGTGTCAAATGCAAATAGTATACTGGAGAACAAAGTCAACCCCAAAGCCAAAATGGCATTTTCTTAAGCGATTGTCTGAGAATGAAAGTCGATCCGACCACTAACCTATCAGAACTGCGGCGGACAGAGAAGTGGAAACAGCGATATGGCTCTTTTTCCCTGGCCGCAACGTGGTGATTATCGGAAGAACCCACGATGAAGCACTGGGCAGAGTTCCATCGATGTTGATTGGGAGCATGTTCTTGTGATATGTCTGCAACAGGAAAGAGTAAACAGAAAGATTGTGAAAGTGTAGTGTTCACTAATTATGTGACAGAATGTTTGAGAGAATAGTGAACTTAGAACCTAATCGTATTTTGTAACAATTCTACAACAAAAGAGGGTACTTTGAGCAAACATTACGGATACAAGCAGCTGAGGGCGTATGGATTTGGAGTGACACCGTGCTAGCAGCTTCACTGCAGTTTTCGTTTACCTGTTTTTGACTTACTTTTCCTTATGACTAACCAAGTACCGTAGGTACTCTAAGCAATCATCCTGGCTACCTACAGTACGGTAAATATGCATAATTCAAACAAGAGCAACGAATGTATGCTAAAGAAACGTCCTCAAATAGAGACAGTAACAACACAATTTAACACATCTGTCCGATTTCGAGTTTATCGTTGCTCTTTAAAAGTGTAAAGTCCTGGTACATGACTTGGTAATTGAATCTCCTTCTCTTAACCTACCGGTGCATCCGCTGAAAGTGGACGACAAATTCAGTTACTTTGGAAGTTGCCTTAGTATTGGCCGCCTGACGGATTAAATCTCCTTGAGTATCTTCATGGCTAGAGTAGGTTTGGCTGACATCCGTCACCTGTAATTTCGTCATGACCCCAGCATGACTTTCAGAGGAACAGTCCAAGATGCTGAAGTACGAGTAATCCTGCTGTAGGGCTGTGAAACTTGACCCGTTCGCAAAAGTAATGTACGGCAGTTGGAATCCTTCGATTACCGCTGCATTCAAGACATTACTGGTATTCGATAGCAGCATCACATCAGTAATAAGAAAGTCCGTCGGTGAGTCTTTAAGTCTAACAAAAACTGCCTACAGATGGACAGCATCATGGAATTGACTTGGGTATGTGCTACGCATAGCAACCATGTTACCACGAAGTGTCCTGTTTAGACGCACAGGCGTGGGATGGATGCGTCGACAAGGAGGTCAGTGTGAAACTTAGGTACAAAGCGTTAAGGCGCAAACTACGTGGATGGCTGTTGTTGGACCTTCTCGAATCCCGGGTTGGTGACCAAAGGAACGTGAACACATCTGGTTTCAAACGTCAGCCGAGATGGCCCAGAAAAGGACGCAATGACTCATTTGCTGTGATACTTTTCTTCTCTAACTCTCGTGTTCCAATGCCATCTGTATTTTTCCCCAGTGTATTGTGGCACTGAGCCAATTGTGTTGTACTTAATATAGTTTTGAAGATATATGTATTTCACGAAATAGCACACCAGTGTCAACTCATAAGGGTGCAGGTCGTCAGCCCCGTAGGCTTCCGTTTTATGCAAAAATTAACCATGTTAGAAAGTCAAGTTTCACATAACAGCATGCGTCCAATATTTTACTTGAAATCTCTGCTCTTAGCGAAATATGAGTAACTCATTTCAAGCCAGTATGTCATGACCCAGCCTTTACTTGCAGTAGCTAAAGAATGGCAGCTGCGAATCGAATGCACGTAAATATCAACACAATGAAAATGTGTCACTAAAACAGGCCATTTCATGAACTACAGAATCGGGTTTCACGTTTTGTAATGTGCATGACGACGTAATTGTTTTGCCGATGTTAACTGGACCCCTGCTGACTAACACTCTTTTAGACCTTATGCTAACGATCCCAACTGATCAAATTCTTAAAATTTAGGTAACTAATTTAACTCTGTGCTTTGAGATGTGTGGGGTATACTCCCTATACAGAATCACATCGTTGGCAGAATCCGGTTTCGGATTTGCCTCTCACTGTGACCAGCCACAGGATGCCTGCGCCTACATAGGGACCATGAGTGGCTTGCGCTGCGCCAACCACAGCTCCATACACACACCCCATATCCAGTGTAAACCAGAAGGAATAAGACCGGGAAGTATGTGGATGGGAGCCACGTTTCTTCAACACAGCCTGTCCACACTCCTTCATAGGCAAACACAAGCGCGCTGTATTTGGGGATGCAATCGCATACAAGGCGGTGATGGGCCGTAGTCCGCTCCACACTGAGTGCATGGAACCACATTTCGAGCCTAGCACAGATACAAGCAGCTTGCATCCCGTCCCCTCTAACAACCACGAGCTGTCTCCTGGAGCCAGTATGCACGAGATAGTGGGTAATAGACAGGTAGTTATCTTGTCAACATGCACATCAAGCGCAGCCGCATCGGGGATGTCAAATAACAGCCAATCACTTGAAATGACATTATCAAATAAAATAAAGATATCTTTTGAAGCATCCGGCTAAACTGACATAAGTCTTCGCTAAATTAAAATATGAAGTAAGTTGGTTAGCAATGAATCTGCGATAAGTACCAAAGGTCCACAAGTAATTCAAAAGGCTTGGTTCACATAGAGATCGGCAAGTCTTAATAGTTGCTGAGCTTTCGTGGGACATTTATTAGATATAGTTGATAAGTTTAGGTAAAGCCAATAAACAATCGAAAAATGCGCACCAGTGCACATCGCAAGAAGACCAGCCGCGAGTAAATGCACGTAACTAGGGATGTTATGGTTACCCATGCTTTCCGATCCCGTCTGCTTGACCATGGATTTCTACCAACATAATGCAAATTATCCAGGCAATAAGTGTCCAACAACAGTACTTACAATGCCTTGATATACGTGCAAAACTATTCAGTGTGAACACTGTAAACTATCCTTCACTATGTATGCCCTAGTGTTAATCTGGATCTCTTCACACGCATAGGATCCCGATGATCTCCTGAGATCTAGGGTTGAGCATTGAGAATCGAGCGGGCGACTCATACGAATACCTAGGTATGGCGTGCTGGTAAGCATTCGTTACCGTTGCGCGGAGGATCAAGAAAATATTGTTTCTAGTTTTCAACTAACAAATGACATTACTGTACCTAGCAGCAAGGCCCATATGACTTCAGCGTCACAGCCAACTAGGAAGGCGGTGGGACATCAACCGATCGAACAAGAGAAGAATGCACAGCTCTGCTAAGCGGCCAGCGTAATTGTTTGGGTCAACACTATTGCCACTGTTTATCAAAGACCCACACAAGATCGATCGTTTTGATATTGCGGTATATTAAAATATAAAAACCGAAGAAGTTTGGACATTTCTTTTCCTTTCTATAGAGGGAGGTCGGCTTATCAAAATGTTAGGCGCAACTAGAAAAAATCGGGTATAAGCCACCCAGCACCCACCTAGGTACTCGGTATACACGTCTGACCCATCTGCCCTTAGCACCAACCGCTAATGTCAGGGATTTGGGGTGTGCCAAAGTTTTCATACGGTGTCCACTGCGGGTAGCGTGCCTCACTATTGTGTCGAAAATCTAACCTTCGCAATGGATGATACTAACAGGAAAACACGGGGATATACAGAGTCAAACACCATCACGCAAAACGACATGGGAAAACATGAGAGAAAAGAGTTACCCGTGCGTATTTTAAGGGTCGGCTAATATTTGGATTTATGACTTTGGACAAATTTGGTTTCGCAAAGTCATACTGTCAGCTTACCACATTTGGTGGACGCGCGAAGTAGTCACCATTAACAGTCGATAATTGATGCGTGGTAAAGAACTATCTACTCGCCCCAGCATCCGTTGCCTCGTACGTACTCAAATTAGCTAGGTCTCTTCCTTCTTATACCCGCTGTCTGCCCTCCTTGACGCGTACTGCCCACTAGCACTTGGCTTGGTTTGGTGAAATCAAGATGCGAACAATTCCATGTGTGGCAGAGATGTGGAAAAATTCTCTGAGAGGATTGATCAGACTGCCGCAGGTTGTCACAGTGGATGGAGCCTCGTGGCAGACTCCATCGAGGATTTGAGGTACTTTCGGTACGACGCGACAGCGGAGTTTTTGGCCGTCTTTACTTAAATGTAGGTTTTCCAAAGCGAATAGCTTTACTTGGCGAACTTGCGGCACCAGCCTTCCTCCAAATCAATTAACTTAATAACAAGTCATGAAAATCGCAAGAGACTATTTGAACTGAATATTGTTAGCTAAAAGACTGACTACCGTCACATAAATAGTAGTGTAAATAAGTAAGGGACTTTTGATTTAAGAAATATTTGGTGTTATCCCGCGGCGATTTCGTCCTGCTTTGGACTTATCAGGTGGAGACAGCCCGGGCTGGGGTGGAAATTAGAGCCTTTCGGATTTATTCGTTATGGTTGGCTACGGATGACTATCAAAGGACTGGTAAATACCTACTAACCTTACGTACCTGATTCACATCCGATGCTGGTGTCACTTCTACCAGCTACTGTTACCTGACTGCTATAAATCCCACACTGAAGCTGCAACCTCGAATGGTGGCGAAAAGTTTGCAGTCAAGTTACCCAACTCGGAGAACTTCACAACAACTGGCAGCACTCTATTCGACCACTGACAATGGCTTAGGCATTGCATGGTCCCTGTCTGGCGTCTCCTCAGTGACATAAACTCATAGGTAATAAGAAAAATGATATATGAGTTTTTCTCGTCCACCGCGTTCAGGGTGACCAATGCACCTGCGAAATGACGAGCATGCAGGTCTCTCCGACACACTACTGAAGCTCAGCACTGAAACACCGACTGCAATGCACACATACATTAACACAGATAACCCAACTCCTTGTACTCAGCGAGATTTCCACAGGATACTTCCGCTTACTACAGTCGATCCATTCCATTCACCGACACGCAATCAGGGTCATTCATACCGAAGGATCAAGATACATGAAAAAACTATTCAAAGGGTCCTGTTTAATTAAGGGACCTATCCTGTGTCAAATAGTATCAAGAACCACATCGTCTGAACATACCAAACGAAACATATTTCTGTAGGACGAATTCCACGCACCAAAGCACGAATCAGACATCAATTTCAAACTAGGATGAGTTAGCATAGCATTCCATCTCTCATGAAAGGCATTCACGCAACTTCTAAGAAAACACTTTCTGTTAGATGCTCGATAACTGCAACTTGAACTTACCATCAATGCCTCCATATTCACGCAAGTAAAACCAAGCTGTGTGTTCCTTTCATTGTTCCAAATCTCAATGCACACATCTTGTTTTAATTGAGTGTTGTCAAATGGCAAACAAAGCTCCACGTACCTTCAAGTAAATGTGCAATAGAGGATGAGGTATCCTTAAGGTTACACCTAAATTCGACTTTTGATTAAACACTGATGAACAGAAGTATGTATAGTTCTACGCGTTGATCTCTGCTTTGTAGAGGGCTTTTCCATCTAACGTACGAACAAGGACGGATGGTTCTAGAAGTTTTCAGAAGAGGATATAGGCACTTGAGTGGTACGATTGCTACGCTTTACATGCTTCATAGAGGGCCAAATGTCGCCTGCTTTTACTGGTTATAGTCGGTCATAATGTTATATTGAGAGGCCACCGTCTCGAGCTGGTAAAACAATACGGCACTTCGGAGTGTGGTAAATATTTCTTTTCGCTACACCGAGCATTTCCTGGTAGAATCCGTTTTATGTTTTAAAAATTAAACTATTTTGCTGACTTTGTAGTCAGTGCGGTGGTGGCAGTGCATCGCATTACATGAAGCACAAAAACCATACGAACACCAGAAAACCAACCAGAATAAACCCACCCCCATATTTATGGGAAACTCAAGGACAGCCTTCCTACTTGCATCACATAATGCGTAAGCGATTCAAGTGGACAACACGTCGATCGGTGAGTTCACCGTCAACCTTCTTACTATTTACTGTTGTTTTCGTTCCACTTTATGGAAGCTCTAACAGACTGTCAGGCGAGGCAGGTTAAACTTCCAAATTTTTATCCGCAATATACCGTTCACCAGTGACCAATTGGTAAGTTCTCATTGTCATCAAGGTCCAGGGAAATATTGTTGGAGTGTCTCGCAACACCATCAGCGCGCACTGTCCCCAAACATGCAGTAAGATATCCGATAGCAAATCATCTCAAGATTGCCAACTTTGCGGACAGCCATCTCACCTCACCGGAGCTGGACCTGGAACTCATCACCATAGAAATATCCGTTCCTAAATCAAAACAAGTGGTGTGCTACCTGAAGTAGAGATACTTACCATTGAGACATGGGAACTGGTGTGCGCAAATCCTAGCCCACCTTCTGTTGTTACATAAGTTACTGTTGGATGCGCGGCTTATATGGAAATTAACCTGAAGCTCTTACATAGACGATACTGCAATGATTTTATCACATCGCCATGCATTAGCAAAGCACTACGTGTGATTAACTGTAAGAGCTTTTACTAGTTTTTTGTTTAATACCCACTCAGGTGTTTTGGAAGTCAAGTATACCTAAATGCATTTGTGGTATCCCGTGGATTCAGAGTGGATTTCTAGTTGCAGTATGGAAGTCAAGCAAATACGAGTTTTAGTAAATTTAGAGAAATCAATCGTGGTAGTCTCGTTAACAATCCCCTTTTAGTCGACTCATGTGCACACCAGCCTACCAAGTGACCAGTGATTATCCCGCTAGTTTTACACTATAATATTATTGCATGATATACTCCTACCTTAGGGCAAAAAAAACTCCGGTCTCCGGTTTTGAAATCTCAAGCATACTGCATTCGTGTCACAATGTTTGGCTGAACAAAATGGAATGGTCCTACGCATTGGTGGCAAATTAGTTAGACTGAACGTGAAACGACTGATAGTGTCAAAGCGAATTGCTAATCCGTCTCTGTATGAATCAATTTACATTCAGTACATTGAATTACACTGAAGTACTACTGAAGAGGGCTCACTCACACGTTAACCAGAATGCTGGATGCGTGCGCGGACCAACTATGCTAATCAATCGTAGGTTATGATGGTTCGCATAGTCTCATAGCTCTCATTCCGATATTCCGCATAGGAAACGAAGTAAAAACTAATGACTGTATGATCACTGTCAACCAACGGGTAGTCTACAGCCAGCACATCAATCCTACGCTACCCGTTGATAAGCATAATATCTGACACATGGTCTTTTACCTGTTCTGTAGCGAGTAGGCGAATTGACTTGATTGTGAAACGGAGCAGTGCTTAAGAGCTGCAGCAGATGCGCTTTCAATGTTTCTTTGAACGTGGCAGGGGTTTCTAAATAATGTACTTTGAAACCACCCATGATAAGGATATGAGTGTATCTTCCCATTAGAATGTGTTTTAGAACAGTCGCAAGGCGGCTGTCCGTTGCTGGTATAGAATTAGGAGGCGGTACATCAAGCCTATAAGGCAAGTTTCTCTAGATTTTGGCTACAAGCGGTGCCAAAGCGAATCATAGAACTGCAATCCTCAATGCCTTACGGTCTCTTACTGTTGGTTGCTTCGGTACTAAGGAGTTACTCCCTCCTCCCTTTATTAGCCTATCGTTGCTGACGAGTAAAATGCCAGGCAGCGAAACTTCAGCGTCCGTCATTTCAGTGTGTAATCATGTTTCTGTGACAACGATGATATTGCATGGTTTAGCATGTTGGCCATCTTTTAATTCGGCCAACTTATTTAAACGGTCTTTAGCGTTGGGATAAAAGCTGGACAATTTCGCGGTCTGTACGTGCCCACTGGGGATAAATAAGTCAGTGGTTGGAGAATCCCAACGGACGTGAGGTCGGCGTCATTCGTTTATTGATGGGATAATGGCATCGTCCGCAGCTTCATTTGGGAAAGTTACGTCCCATTCACAGACCGGACTGTGATGGGGTGTCATACCAGAATGAAAGGGTGGGCCAACCGATCGAGCCAGATAGCTAATGGGAGACGGGCTGAAATGAATTGTTTGCTGGACCTGGATTGGCCGATATTCACGTTAGTTAATCATCCATCGTTTGACTAAGTCAAACGAAAAAACTCCATTGCTTCAGAAGAGTCGTTAGGTATGGACGTGAATGCTTAATTTATATCGAGGAGGTTGGTTTGCCAAAGCTGCTGTAATTTCCGCCAAATTGATTTTACCCAACAAACGCTTGTCCCTGAATGACTGAGTTCTGCAAAATGGTGACAGAGAACACCAAGACGTAACTCACCGACCATGGTCAGATGCTGATTAGATCAACATCGTCTGTTCAAATGCCTGCCTCGTTGGAAATGAATGAGCGGAACTTGGCGAATATTTGGAGTCTATGTAGGAGCAAGTGTATGGAGGTTTGCAACTTAATAAGTTTGGACGAGCAACCGATGGCAGATGGCTTGGCCAGGTTTCGTCTAGTAACGGGGATGGTACGCGCCGAGTTATAGAGACATCGCAATAAGACAACTGCGAAGAGCTCAATGAGTTGAAGTATGTTTGAAAACCGCAGTGAATTTTATAAGTGTCAAACCAACGAGGCATACCAGCGTTGCCATTTTCTTTATGCGAATTAGAGGCCCAAATGAATCCGTCGACGCATACAACACTGAGCTGAACATTGCGGCCTGATGTTGTGAATGCCTAGTCAGAAGTCACATCCTGGATCGGAGCGTCCTAGGAATCAATAATGAAGATACGACCAAGTAGCTTTTGTGATAACGCAACTCATCGCTTCAGCAGCTAATTGATGTCTGCAACATTGAGTCCTCGACCACCTATCAATACCAACAAACGAAAATCGCAACTGATGTTGAATTATATGCTGTTTCTGTAGGCAAAGCCTCAAAGGCTACTTACGCGAGACAGGATATCTACAACCATTTCGCCGCGCGACACCGGAGCACCGCGAACAGTGTCCAGCGTGGGGACGGAAATGTGCCCAATGTGGAAAAAGGAGCCACTTTGTTTGCTGCTGTTAAACAACCAATGTGAGTTCGCTCGTTCCTGACTAGTCGGCCGCAGACGCAGAATATTCAATTGGCAACATGCTCAGGAGGGTATCACAAAAATGTGTCTACGCAAAACTTTTACTCAAATGCTAACCTGAATGACTCCAGTTAGACACGGGTGTTACTGTCATAATTATATTCCGGAGTGTGCATCCAATCCGATTAAGATTACCCGCGCATGTGTAATGTTGCCAGACTTTATACGAAGTGCTGTGCTAGAGTCGAAGTGGTTAACCCAAGAGATGGAGTCTCAACGACTGGAGTTTGTGATCGTAGAGGAGGAGCTCACGCCGATTTTTTGCATTGATTGGATTCGGCCTTTCTGTGTTATTGTTGTTTGTAATCATGATCCTTTCGTACATGCTTGCCATGGAAAAACCGATATCAGTGACCAGTATCGATCTGTGTTTAGGCCGGATTTAAGAAAGTTTGATGGATATATCATACATAAGCTGTGGTACAAATACTGTGCCACCGGAATCATGGCTAAATATGAAAACACTATGGATAATAAAAATAACAACAATAAAGCTTTTTCCGTCCATTTTGCCACTCACATTATATGAAACTTTTTCAGTTTTTTTTCAGTTTTTTATTGGGAGAAAGGAGGGACACAGTAACACATCAGTGAACACGTATGCCACTGACATTAATCTTAGATCATGGTTTCCAATGTCTTCAACCAGCAATTATCAGCATCTATCGGACCCCAACAAGGTAGTCGACAGCAACCGGCCGAAGCTAGTTGTTTCGTCAGCTTTTTCATGCGGTCTCTCCAAATCTTAGGCTGTCCACTAAACCGTCTATTTCAGCCCTGTCCAGCAACCGAAAACAACCTATGACGCGGGTAACGCTGAATAGACATGTGCAATACGTGTCTCAGCCACCGCAGTTGATGTAGTGAGACAAGCTCCGCCAGCGAGTGACTTCCTTATCCCAAGATACGCTGTCCAACTTCCACACTGCTTACGTGGTGCCGACACCACACACGGGCAATGGACCGTAGAGATTGGTGATCGATGATCGATAGTCTGTGCAAGTCACCTTCATGAATGGGTCCGGTCTCGCATCCGTACAACAGTACAGCACGAACAGTTGCACAATGGAGCCGCTCTTTGATGGAGAAACGAATTTCGTGGCGACGCCACAATTGCCTCAACTTAGAAAAAGCGAGGTTTGCTCTTGAGATGTGAATCGAAATCTCGTCTCCAATAGCCATCAATGATGCAACTTCCCGAGTAGACAAAGCTCATCACAAACTTCAGGGTCTCACCACCAAGAGTGAGTGCAAGCAGAGGCACCCGGCAGTCTTGGAAGAGCCTTGCGTATGGTTGGCGAAATGTACATACCATACATTGATGCTTCAATGGCAAGCGGTTTAGTGCAACCTGGACGACATGTGAATCGTCCCCCAGCAAGACGATTATATCAGAATAATTCACATCAATACCTTAACTATCTGAGTGATGCTCAATGCAAGCGTTCAACGAATCGTCCAGCGCGTTCTTTAGGACATCCACAATCGCAAAGTTGAATAGGAACAGAGAGATAGGGCATCCTTGTCGAACTCCACTGGAGACCACAAAGGATGCGAATGCATGCCTTAAGCCCTAACTATGCCTGAGGGCAGACCATAGGTAGCACGCAATATAGAGATGAACTTCTAGGGGACACCATGCCTCAGCAGGTAGTGTCACAGTACAGTCCGCTCAACAAAATCGAAGACCGCACAGACATCCAAGAACACTGCAATCGTCGACCTTTGACACATGGAGGAGCTTGAGGATTTGGCCCAGTGTGAAGATTGGATCGATGCAGCTGCCACCAGGACGAAACCCAGCTTGTTAGTCTCGCTCAACGACGTCGTGTTGGGGATAGTCTGCAAAGTATGATGGACACTAGCAACTTGCAAACGAGAGGGGCTAAGCTTCGGTCTCTGGAGTTGGAGCAGATTGTGCGCAACTCCTTTTTGACAATGGGGCAACTATCGATTCACCCCAAGATGATGGAACTTTCTCTTTAGAACAAACTTTCGAGAACAAAGCAGTGAGTTTTCTAACCAGCGATACGCTTCATCTGTAAATAGAGACGAAAGAAGACCATCAGGGCCGTAAGCTTTATAAAACATCAGGTGGCAGAGCTCCTATTTGATTTCCTGGTAAGTAGGAGGATCTGTGAGAGTAAGCCACTGTGCACCGGTGCGAGTACCAGAGGTAGCAGATGCAGCTAGGAGCCAACAAAACTGCGAGCCAAAATGTTCGGCTCATCACTTCAATCCTCGTCGAAGATTGGTGATTAAGTTGCCATCCTCTTCGCTTATTGTTTCACTTATATCAGATCGAACCCCTTCGGTGACTCGAATGTGATGGAAAAGTTTTATGGTATTACTAGAGAGAATAGCAAGCTCCGTCTCCCTAGCACATTCACACCACCAAGCTTTGCGGTTCGTTTAAAGACTCTCGCGCAACTCTCGACTCAGGGATTGGCATTCTGCACGGTGACTGGAATCCGGCAGCATCAAACGGAGTTTATCCATTAGCGACAAGGAGACAGTGGAAAACCAATGCTTCGGTGGGTGACAGGCAACAAAACAAGTGCTGATATTGACGGAATCTAAGGCATCTTTGATCTGCGTCCACTGCGAATCGAAGTCGCCGTCAACAGCTTAGCCAAGCACTGTTGACAGTGAGGCTTTGTACCTGGTTAAAACCGCAGGGTTTTGTAGGTTTGCGACGTCCGTGAGGTAGTGAGAGTGCTTGGGTGATCCTCTGAAATACAGGAAAAGCTTACCACGAATCAATGCGCGATCAGAGTCTAGAAAAGTTGAGCAGTACGGTCAGCAGTCTGTTACGCTTCCGCGCCATCTGTAGCTGATTGCTATATGGTCAAGCTGGGAGCACGCTTGCGTGTGTGGGTGGGCACTAGGCAGCAACATATCTCCTTGAATGCCGAAAACTGGTGCTCGTAGGTAACAAGCGACGATCATGCCAAAGAGCAAGCAGTCTGTCTCCATTGTCTGATTGACTGTCACAGGGGCCAAAACTACCCCCAAGTGGCACTAGCTTGATGAAAAGCGACCCACTTGTGCGTTAAAGTCACCGGAAAGAACGACTATATCAGTCCTTTTAGAGGAACGCAGACGTTCATCTAGCTGCTGGTAAAATCTATCCTTGACTGCACTCGAGCTGCAGTCTGTAGAGGCGTAGGCGGAGACGACAAACATGGCATGCTTAACGTCTCGACGCCTGCATACATTATATGAATCTCTTAATCGGAACGCGCATAGCCCTGTTGACTGGGATCCCGTCAAGCAGAGTTGTTTCAGCCGTGACAGTCAGGGCAACCCCAACACCAGCTTGGTCAGTGGCGGTAGCTTCTGGGTCTCCGGAATGCCGCAAGTGGTATTCGGCGTCGGGGTTTACCGGAGAGGTCGTTCTGATGACGGCGCTGGTCCTGTAATCTGGTTTCTGAAAGACAACAGATGTTTACCGAAAGGGATTTAAGAGTAAGGGCCAGACAAATTTGTCGACGGATCTGCATCAAAGTTCGAACATTAAACGCTGTGACGATATATGGAGAACCAGGTCAAAGAAAAGCTGGCGCTTCGGTGCAGTTAGAAACGGCTATAACCGCTGGACGTTGAAAACCGGAAGTTTGTCTGTTACTTCCATCAGTTGCGAAAGTGGATCGTTTGTCACTGTGACCGAAGAAAACATAGGAGTACCTACAGATGAAGCACGGGAGGTGAAGTAATCTGTGAGTGGAGGTTGATCAGTTACGTTAGCAGGGATGATCGGCGTAGCACGAGCAGTAGTAAGCAGTGTGATCCATAGTTCTTCAGTTAGGGTGTTACTACTCGGTTGCCCAGACCAAATTAGAGGGTTGTCTAAGGGGCCCTACCCTGAACATTTGACGAAAGATTGAACCTACCAGGCAGCAGGGCGATGTCATGGCGTGGCAACCTTTTGGAAGCCCGTAACCAACTAGATGGTCCATACGCGTTTCGGTCCGTGAAGGACCGGAAACCCAATGCACCCTTGAAGTACAATGCCTCTCAGGGACGGGCAAGGGACAGTGATTTTATTTAGTGGCGAGTCATATCCGTCACGTCACAATATTGTTAAACAGACAGTTGTGGCTTTTTATAGAAAGAACGCTTGACAGGCGAAAAGCCACCACGTCGTGAAACACAGCTGCCCAGCTTTTTGTGGGAACTGAAAATATCTGAACCACCCAGGTGGCAACAGGGGGAGGTTGTTCTGCAAGTCGATTTGAGAGAGCCACGCATTTGCCCTTAAATCCTTTGATACGACCGACCGCGCTACCTGTTAGGGAAGTGATATGTGTGTTGCTTGACAGGTTCCGCGCTGAGTTAAAGCAAATTAGTGAGACAGGGTTTGATTACCGAAGTCGATGAGCCAACCTAATGTGTTTGTCAGCCTACAAATAATACGAAGAGGACGGGTGAACTGCGTAATGAATTGACCCGAAACCTTTAAACGAGGCGCTGTGTAGAGAGAATTATGCGCCATGGATATTAGAAAACATCTTGCAGCGCCTGGCCAAAGCTAAATATTTCATGAAGGTAGACCTGTCTTCCACATCTCGGAACGTCGTACTAGATGAAGCATCCATTTTCCTTACCACCCTTGCAACACCGATTGGGCCTTGTGGTTGGCAACGTTTTTAATTAAGTTTAAAGGGTTTGCGTCAGATTTTTGAAAAGCCATTGGTGCTAGCTGTAGAGAATTTAGCTGGTGTAATCTGTGGTAGACGATATTTTGATTTACGGCTCCACGGAAGAAGAACATGACGCTTATTTCCACCGTTGCTTGCAGCGTTGTGTGCAAAAGCACATAAGGTTTAAGCGAGAGAAATTTGAACTTGGGAGAGATGAGACGATTTCCATGGATGTTTGTTAACAACCACAGGGGTCTGGGTTGATCCAGGAAAGTTTAAAATAATACAAGTGTTGTCACCCACTAACGACTTGAAGGGCATCCACCGTCAAATAGCACGATGAAATTTTTGAGTCGTTTTATACCTGAACTGGCTGATATCATGAAGTCAATCAAGAAATTAACTCACAAAGGAGTTAGGGGGGTTGGGAAATTTAACAGGAAACTGCACTCACAACTATTAAGTGCTTTATCAGCAGCGCATCTGTACTCGGGTACTACCATGGAGCGTAGCATCTGGAGGTACATTTTAGCAGTAGCTAAGACTGAATAGGTGCTGTTTTCTTGCAGAATGGAAAATCTTTGGATTTCCGCAGTCGAGCAAACATCGTGACAGAGCGGCGTTATGCGCAGATTGAGAAGGAGGCATTCGCGATAGTCTAAGACATGGAGCGTTTCAACCATCATACTTTCGGAAGAAAGACATTTGTGCATACTGAGTACAAACGGCTTGCGTCGATAGCCAGTAAATCACTGCACATTGTTTCTCGTCCTCTTTGGTGTATGCTTTTCCGGCTTCAAAGTACGGTGTGGATATTGTGAACACCCATGGTGCAAGGATGTCCATCGCGGATACGCTGTCAAGTGTTCATCTACCGGCATCTGAGCAGAATCCAGAAGAGGACGATGCAGTAATCCTAGTACAGCATTAGGTAATGGTGGAAGATCGTCTGAATGAAGCAAGGCGCCAAACACATGCAGATTCGACGTTTTCAACTTTGCGAGAGTTTACTATGAATGGTTGGAGGGAAAAGCACAAACACCTTTCGAAGGAATTAACATTCTATTTCTATTTTCGGTATGAACTCTCCGTCCATGACGGTTTGCTGCTCAAGCTAAGCAGTATTCTTATTCCATCATCGCTCCGAGGAGAAATCTTGAAAAACTTCATTGCGCTCCTTTAGGTACCAATTACCTCATTAACCGAGCACGAGAATTGATCTTTTGGCCAGGAATGACGGGTCAAATCGGAGATCATGTGTCGTATTGTGAGGCTTGTCCTTCACACGAAATCTGGCAGACGAAGAAACCAAAGCTGCTGCATAATGTCCCTGGACGAATGGGGCAGAGGTTGGCGCAGGATTTATCCTGTGCCAAGGGAAAAGATTCAATTGTTCATTGGTTCTTCGGGCTTGGCGGGTTTTGTCACAAACGTTACACTACTATACGAGGTGACATCCTCAATGCAGTGAGATGCGGCGTGTAAGATTACACATCGCATCTCACTTCACTGAGGATGTCATTAAGCATGGTGGTGTAACGTTTGCGACAAAACCAGCAAGCTGACAGAACACGTGAACAATTGTATCATCAACCCGAGCTGCCAGTATTCCGAAACATTTTAAGGTAAGAGATTGCTTACTCACCGTGCATTACTATAGTGGTTATTTTGCATTGATTTACTCACTACTACAACCATGGGGACAGTAAGCAACAAGCTCGAATGTCAGTTCGCGCGACACGGAGTACCGGGGGAATCGGTGTCTGACAATAGTCCTCAGTTTAACAACACTACGTTCCAGGCCTTCACAACTGAGGGAGGAATCATGCACAAGCAATGCATCCCAAATCATAACCAATCGAATGAAAAGCAGGAGTCGGCAGTGAGGCAGGCCATACGACAGGTATTAAAGGTCAAAGCTACTGGCGAATACACCTACCTTATGCTACTAGAGATTCGCAGCACACCTTCAAAGAATATCATATTGAACCCAGTGTAGCGCTTATACCTTAGTGGAACTAGAACGCTGATGCCGGCGTCTGCCACATTTTGGAGCCCAGTTTCACTACCGTATGAACGATTACAAAATAAATTTAGACGACGAACATCCACCTAAAAACAACACTGCGACTGCGGTCGTCGGATACTGTTTCAGCTGACAACGGGGGAGGAAGTGTGGATTCAACTAGCACCAAAGGGTCAATTGCGGTGGAAGAAAGGTGTGGTGACCCCGAGGGTGGTTAGGAGGTCATAAAAATAAGTTTCGGAGGGAAAGGTTCTGTGTGCATTTGAGACGACAACCGAGGCAACAATGTGGATTGGGAGTGGAGCGCCATATAGTGTGGTGCAAGGAGAACGCGGCCGCAGGTACAGCGAAGACGTTGCGGTGGGGCCAGCTGTACGGGTGCATAACAATATGGAGGCGCAAGGAAACGACAAGAAGGAGGACGTGATGGGAGTGTCAGATCAAGATGGGTGGGTGGACCAACCGAACGAGACAGACAGCCAATGGGAGACGGGGGTAACGGATTCGGTTACTGGACTTGGATTTGCCTATATTCGTGTGCGTTTCCCTGTTTGTTTAGCTGAAGCGAAAGAGGAACTTCATCGACTCAGTAGGGTCGTTAGTTTTGGACTAGAACGTGCAACTCATATCTAGGCGGTCGGATTGCCAAACATGCTGCAATATTCGCCGACATAACTTTACTGAGTAAGTGATTGTCCCTGATGGACTGTGCTCTGGAACAACCAGCATCGATGAGAGCGGTTGCTATTGGTCTGATTATATAAACAAGTGGTGGATAACTAAAAGTATATAATAACTAATTACATTTGATCAGGCACGGCCGCGGCTAGACTACAGTGACACGGTAGACTGCTGCCCCTACTCTTCCGGGTCTTGATGGCTGTATGGCTGAAAATAGATTTAAAAATCCCATCTGAATCGTTTGAACTTCCATGCTGCCGCATTATAATCAACTGGTTCCGGGCACTGTGGCGCGTTTCCGCACAACACTGGTGTGCGGGTTAGTTCAAAGCAAACCGCGTCTTATCATCTATCAGCACTAGTGTAGGCAATAAACTGTGACCTCACACACAAATCATTCAAGCTTTCATCGGAGAATCGCTGGTATAATATTGAACAGCGCTTGGATTTTGCTAAGGTGGACTCTGTCCATCAGATAAAGGCCGATTTCAGTCATATTGCTCAAAGGAATGAAACGACCTGACGGTATTATTATTAGTCACAAACTGCACACTCACCGCATTTGTTTCTCAAGATCGAGCGTGCTGGATGTTGGATGGGTTTGTATTAGCGCCGAACTCGGCTGGAATCGGGTTTTCTTCAGGTGTCCTTCAGACTGCTGAGTAATGGTGGAGTACAATTATTTAAATTGTCAAGAGACCTCAGTCGGCAGAATCGGAAAGAACAGAGCTTGAAGGTTTACATGGAAGAAGAGTTACAGTGATGAAGCTGGACGAAACAGTCTATGTTCTGTCAACACTGCGGAGCAGTTTTAGACATCTGAATTTTATGCGCAGTCCTTCTAGGTGTTGAATGATTCACTTATTCTTGTGGACCAGACAACACGGACCATATATTTAAAGTTTTGCACAGTAATACAACTTCGGGTTCAGCTGTAGGAAGGACCATACCCAAAAAATTTGGACACCATGAGCATAACTGAAATGAATTCTCTGTCACTATTCAGGTTTTGTTGTTCTCCGAGCTGAATATTTTCGTTGCAAACGTTTCATCAACAATCGTGATGACTTCTTCAGTGCGGAATTAGCAAACTAAGTTGTTTGGACGACTCTTACCAATATATCTCCCTCACTGATTCGGGAGCCTCATAACGCTTCCATCACTCAAAAATGCTCGCGATTCACGGTTGCAGTTACCAGCAGTATCAGGAACGTCACATCATGGTAACTCAGAGGGAAACAATTAGCACTGGAGTCTATATAGATCAGAGGTGTCCAAAGTCCGGCCGGCGAGCCAAATGCGGCGCGCGTTAACAGCTCAACTGGCAAGCAAGCTCATCGTGAAATGGCACATTTAAGCTTGGACTTTTTCTATACATGTTTACATATGTTATTCTTTTAACGTCCGACTTATTATGGCCCGACATATTTCTGCCTCACAAATTGTGGTCCTCCTTTCAAACTGTTTGGACACCCCTGATCTAGATCAAATGAAGCCAAGTGTCTGGAATATCCGGAGGCAGTCAGCATCCCGGAAGTGTGTGGTCGAACGTTGTGACCACGCACCGAAAGCAAGCAAAAGACGTACTCCGAGCTAAGTGCGCGACAGACTACAAGTGAACATGCAAAAATTGGAATTATTCACACTGAACTATAAAAATTATGGTTATAATATCTAACTGAATATTTGTCTTATCGCTTGCCTCGAGAACATACAACCACTGTGAACTTCGACTTCGTACTTAATCAACCAGCTTTTCAACTATCCACCATGGTTGTAAGTTTGGTATTCATCTTATTGCTGGGTTAGTCTCTCCGCTTTGGTGCTCAACTCCCTCGTTCCCTCAGATTCCACATTACTTAAGTGTTCTGAGGCACAATGTTCACTAATTAATTGGCTATGGGGACCCGTTCAACCACGTCCATGTTAAAACCTCAACACAGACTGCTACGGCATTATGTAAACTAACTAATCATCTTTGAAGATCTACAATGATCAGAGTGGTAAGGAATTTGGTTTCAATATGGCGATCTGCGTCAAATCGGACGCCCGAAAATACCATGCAGTATCGCTCGTCAGATGCTAACCACTGCATCCTGGTTATCAATATCTGTGTATGTTTGCTGTATTTAGCTTGAGAATGAAACACCATATACAATGTTAAATTGCAACAACCTACTCAGTCGTTTATGCTTTAAAGACGTGCTAATATTACTGGGACGTCACCCATTCCCCATTGTACCTTGCGTTACTGTGACTGTTTCATTCCTAGAATTATACATCCGATTGACCTATGGCCTTATAAATAGTTCGGGCAGAGCACTGATTAAAAGGGGTGGTAGTCAACTACAAGTCAAGGGAGACTGAGCTACGCTACATCACTTCTAGGGTCTTAGGTACGTCAGTCGTGAGTACGTTCTGCTAGCTAGGGTGGGAATTTCTGGCTTAGACACAATTTGGTCACGGTCTCAACATTTTCAATAGGCCGGGGAAGTGAACGATCTTCATGACTCCCGGAAGAACCAGACAGCTTCCAGTGCCAGTCCAGATATTGATGGCCGTCCAAATGAGTGTATTCCTGATGCATACGAAGCATATCATATGAATATACCCGCTACTCTGTTATGAGGAATGTTAACATTTTCGGCACATCATCTTCCAATGATAAACGCAGAATCCGTCCACTAACTGAATACGCCCAAATATCACAGACAGAATCTAAATATGCAAGGTTAACTAGGGGCTCTTTTGTTCTGAGCGGTAAAAACCTGTCATGTATATGTACGTCCCAAAAGCTGTAAGGGATTAGAACACAAATCGGACGGTGATGTCCCCAAGTTATTTACTTGCAATGCCCACAAGTGTGTTTTGAACAAACTAGTTGTTGCTCCTCTTTATAGATCTATCTTCCTCTTGATAATACCCTGGGATATTTCCGACCTAATTATTACATAAGCAACTAACTGCTTTTTGCCACATAGTTTTAGTTCGCATCCACTTGCGACAATCGTAATAAGGGTAAGGCGTCTTGCTAGATATGCGCTGTCGGAAAAACTTTGCTGAAAGTTGCAGATTTGTGCGAAGTGAATCAAAAAAACACTAATGCAGCTTATATTTTTATGCCCCATAAAGATCATCAGGGGAAACCTCTCGATTGCTCTGAGTCTAGTATGCATGTAGAAAATTAAACAGATCCTTAGTAGCAATTTTTCAGATTTCTGCGGTAACGTGATGCAGGAAGACCCAGATTATATTTAATGTTGCTGGCAGCTCTAGATTACCCTAGCTTCTATTTAACGGTTAACGAGACATAATATTCACTTTGACCGAAAAACATGAGTGCACTGTGCCATTTTACAGGAGTGAGTTAACTATATAAGCAGCAGTGAACAAATCGTATATATTTTTGCAAACTAACTCACCTTCTTCAAAGGGTCACTTGAATATTCTGCGCCCTCGTGGTAGACCCTGAACACTAGGTCACTTGATAAATCTTGCTCGTTTTGTACATTGTTCTTCATGATTGGCTTTATGGACGAAACCGAACTGGTTTTATTAATTGGATACCCCAAATGTATCACCAGTTGTTGTAACTCAGATAAAACTCCGCACTGAGTGTTGGTATCAGTAGTGCTGAATTCTTCCTTCTCAGCTTCCGTCTGTGATGTCGCCGTCACTGTGGGTACCGTAATCGTCATCGTTGCACAGTCCATCGTACGGACAGGGGATTTCTGTGAAAACACGGGGAGGGAACAAGCTGGAAAATCACAAATGATACGAGCAAGTTGCTAATGGTTAAATATGTCTAAATAAGAGCTGATCTTTATAAAATCTTACACCTTCCCTAGATATCTTCATACAATAGCTGAGAAATAGTTATATTTTTTATTTCACACTCCTTTCTAATTTATCAAGGTATTTATTTCGTTAATGAGTAGTTATTACAATAGCGTTGTCACGCCTGCTAAAATCTTTTCTATGTATGCAGCTAAAACGTTGCATAGCTGCGCAGATATGGCTATGCTTTAATCTACACTAGACTCCCATCCGTGTGTATGTTAAATTTTCTTACACTGAGGTCCAAAAGTTGCATAAAATTTGAACAAGTTAAAGGTAAGCCACAAGTGTGGGACCATTGAATTTAGCATGTCTCAAGCAGATACTAATGAAATTCATGTGCTCTAAAAAAATTTTTATTTGGCCTAATAGTTTTGCAATTGTTATGACAATACTAATGTATGGATGCGAAACGTCATTATGAAAAGATGCTCGTTACAGTTTTAACATGCTTTAAATGTGTGTCAGTCTCCCATAGCTAGCAAAAGCTAAGTATATAATTCCTGTAATATCCAAAAATATGACCCATAAAGTATGGCTAAGCTGGATTACACATTGGGACCAGCAACGTAAACATTCTCTCCATATTTCTTATCTTTGACAGCCGCTGTTTTCATTGTTTGTCGTCCACTTGATGAGACTTGGTTAACAGCTGAGTTTGTTCTTATTCTGTCCAACTCATTGAACCAGTCTGGTATGGCATGCAGCAAGCATACCCAGCCTCTCAAATATAGTTAGCCTACTCAACTTTCCAACATTGAAAACTACTGCAGCGTCATAAACTGCAAGTGTTAGTCTACGCATTCCAACAAAACCAATCTTTGGACATCTTTGACCAAATTAATTATGAAAACTCGTTTGTATTTTGTGTCCCGCCATGAACACCCTTTGACAGTAATGTCTCACGGGCGGGAGTTTCAAAGACGGGTTTTATGGTCAAAGAGATATAGGAATGGAAGACATTTTTATCAGGATCTGAAGCAGGCTGATTCCTGGCGGAGCATCAATCTCCACAGTTGATATAGCAACGGTCCCTGGGCTCCCAAATGTCCCAGATTTCTTTTCACATATGAGGAACATTGTTGGTGTTTATACGTATTGCCGCACCACAAAGTCCTGGAAACTTTAGCATTACATATTTTGTCAGTTACCCTCTCTCACCAATACCTCGTAGACGCTTGCTATTGTGCGTACAAGTTTTATTCTTCAACTTATTTACCTTATTAATAAAGTGTCGCCCCATTCTCTTCCGCACATGCCTACAACATTCCAGTTTTTCAAAAATCAATACCAGTATACACTGGTGGTACCGCATTTGCAACTGGTGTGAATGATTTACTGTCTTCATCTCCAAGAAAGGAAACATGGCGCAGACAATACAACTCTTTCCTCCGCCTAAACATTTCCAGTGCTCCAACTGGCTCCATCCTATCTTCGGATCAATTGTGATTCCGATCACAGTTATGAGTATGGGAAAGCACCCAAGTCTGGAACTGGGCGTCAGTTTTCATCTTAACTTTTGCACAAGGGTTTCAATACGTTCTCAGTACTGCAGTGTTCAGAACTTCTATGTCCATCCACAGTTAGAATAGCGACTGCATCATTTTTGCTTCAATACCCACCTCTTTGCCATGAGATTAATATGGCTTCTCCTTGCTTCATCTCAGATGCAACTCTCTGCGTACCTGTAGGTATGAATGTCTTTGTAGCCTGAAGGATTTTCTTTTTATGAAGTGGCCAACTGCTTCTATCCATACTTCTTGGCTTGTTCATATTGCCAGGAAATTTCTTGCAAAGGGAGCAGCTCGATATTCTATGAACACCATATGTTTTCCCCCATTTTTCAGAGGACATAAAAGAAACGGTATGTGGACAATGACAGTAGAAAGCTAACCTTGAGGTTAGTGAGTTTTCCTGTTTTGTGACCTAGGATTCGCTCTCGCCCAGAGGTTGTCTACACGGCCTGCACAATAAAGTGTTTACAAAGGTAATGAGAAGCTGAAGATATGAAATTCGAATTCATGTGAGCTCTTCAGTTTTCTCAAACTTAGCCTGCGAGGTTTGAGGTCCAAGTTTGATTCTAGAAGCAGACGTAGATGATTCGTTGTTCCATCAAAACCAAAAATTTCATCAGTCTCAGCTACTTGTTCTTGCATTTTAGAATACTGATTACCAAGAAGTATACCTCGGTTTGCCTTCCTTTTGCCCATAATTTGAAAATCCTTTGTCACAGTCATAAAACGTCTTTTTCCGAATAACAATAGACGATTGCGATGAAACGAGTACACTGATTGACCGAACAAAGCATGTCCTCCATAAATGAACTAATGAAATCTATTCTTTCCTATGTGTACAATGCGAACTGGGTTTATAAATGAATTATGGATCGATTTACAACTGGAATGAAGTCTCTAAGTCAATTCCGAGGCGAGATGCGACGTTACAAAGTTTTGCTTGCGTAGTGAGGTTGAGAAATTCAATGAATATATTACGCATGCTTTATTACCTGTAGAAATTAAACTTTAAAACACATGATTGTAAACCCTATTTGCGTAGCTGTTTTCTACTATGAATATTTGTGCATTATGTATGGAAACAAAAATGGTCAAAATTTCGATTTTCTTGTTAGTCCCTCACCTTAAGAGAAGATAAAATTTGGACGTTAACGGCTAGAAACAGCTAGCTGCTACGCGTTAGAACGATGAATTAGTGAATTGGGGTTCGAACAGTATTTAGTTCACGTTTAAGAATCGTAGTTAATGAGTAATCTGGAGATTCGTGTTTCTTGCTCAACACACGACACTCAGTACAACTTTATGCCTACATTAAAAACCATGTTGTAGTGGATCACTCGATTAAGATCAATGCTGTCCTCGGGTTGGGATCACGCCTTATTTTTGAGCCCTGTGAATATGGAAACATGTCAGCGGACGAACGAAAACTATCAGTCCAAAGTGTTGGTGTGTTTCTGATATCAAACTCTGTTAGGTCCTTCTACAACCTTATAAAACATTCATGTTTCTCTGAAGTCTACTCTCCATCTGACCTCATCGCTTGAACAACGGCACTGCGACCGCTCAACATGACACATGATCTATACAACGTTGATTGCACGCTAACATCGAAAAACAACATTTGAGCCCCATCCGAGAGCACGATGCACGCCTAACAATCTGACAGCCATGGGTGGTTGAGGAAATACTTTACCGATCACCCACTCACCAAACAGACGTACTTATGTAGCGTCAAGAATACTTAGTACTGAATACTGTATTGTAGAGCAGGCAGAAATGAAATCTGTAAAACTCTCCAAATATGGTGAAAAACGCTATAAAAACTGTTCGCCGTGAATATCGTTATCCTTCTCCTGTAACATTTAAAATATCTGACTCGCGGCATTGCAGGACTCAAAAATTTGACATGTCAT
>CALYDF020000772.1:0-24370 GCA_944474145.2 Dicrocoelium dendriticum | reverse complement strand
TAAATCACTTTTTAGACCAATAAATTACTGATGATGCAAATAGGATTTTATCATATTATATTTCCGGACTTCGCAAGATACGGAATGCAGCCTAAATGTCGCTGAGAAGCCGTGAATACCGCACCCCACGTGCCTATCTGCAGTTAGATTTTACCAAATCGTTCCTGATAAACAAGTAATTTTATGCGCCTGTTTCAGAATTATAACAACTTATTCTGCTGAAACGCCGAAAGAGAATCCGCAAAGTGATATAAACTAATGCAGCATCGATTTACCAAGTTTCTCCTACAAGATAAGGCCAATTTTTGTGCATGGGTGACTAAAGCCCTTAGTTCATAATGGCTGCACTGGCAACAACTTAACCCATTTGCATTTTGCTATTAGTACTAAAAAGTTACATGCCAAACAATAAAAGCTTTTTGCAATCTTTGGCAAAATGTTACCCATATAAATTTGGTAATATATCTGTGTTAAACATAGGAACAAAGCAGTAGAAGAACAATATCGTAGCCAAATTTTCCTTTTTGTGGGACGGTTCTAAATATAAGTTGTGATAAAGTTGTTGCCTAAAGTTTTACAATTAACTCGCGTTGTCTAATATTGCACCTATACCTGGAAACAAGTTGCAATAATTATTATATTTGAAAAAACGTTTCCAATCATTCGTTCTGAGATTAACCCCATTATTAATTTTTGGTATATTGGAAAATTATTTTTTGCGTACATCAGCGTTTATTCCAAATAAAAGATACGTTTGCCATAAATTAGCAATTGGGTCAATGTGCCGGTACACCATCTTGTTTCATTCCTTCTAGAAATAGATTTCGACATGTGATACTCTGATACTGATTAGCCTGTCTTCATAAAATTTAAGGCCTGCCTTATGGATGAACACATTTAATCGTATTTGCTTTAGCACGATCTAGTGTAAAAATTACATCAAACTAACCAAAAAACTGGGTGCCATCGAAATGTAGTGCGCAGTTATTTTAATTGTGATTACATGTCGTTTATGTATTATTATCGATTTTCACTTTTAACCATAAAATATCCAATTTAGCCCGTGCATCCACGGAAGGCAAATGTAAAAATGCCTAAATTAGATCAGCTGCAATGTATGCAGGATTAATATATTGAAAGACAATATTATATACGTCCTGCATGTTATTACAATACACCAACACACGGCTGAATAAAACGTGTGACTAAAAATGAAACAATTTGTGGTGGTAGCCTGTATGTAATCAGATTGGTAAACGACAATTTCATGCTGCCTGAGTATTGAAATAAATGAACATGTAAACCTACAAAATTTCTTGCCAATATATTTTAACACTTCTTCATTTAACTACCAAATTAATTTGGATAATATGAACCAGCTGTAACAGCACGTCGATTTCGTTTTAATTTACTAAATAACTTGCTGAATTGTCCCGCACATTAAACAATTTATACTCAGCGATATATCTGATTGTGATTCGGTATTCCGTTTATTTACTTAAAGCGAAATATAACCATTTCGTTACCAAACAATAAGAAGGTTTGGTTTTAGAGAATGAATGAATAATATCTACGTCGCTAACAAAATATTTCAAACATATTTGCGTGAATGATTGGTCCGCAATTTCACAAAATTGAAGTTCAAAATCGACAGTATAGTCAGAATGCAATCAATGTAAAGTATTTTTCTGAGGCCATATTCTAGACCTGATTGCCTGTAAATTTGTAGTACAATTTTACAGTTTGCTTGGCAGGTTATTGTGAAATGCTTTCTATCACTGTGCTTGAGTATTAAGTTTGAATGCCCGAAATCATTTTTTAATTCCAACATTTGTTGGCCCAGTAAGCAAACAATTAATTTGTGTGGACGGTCTTCTGATGTTTACTATTAAGCTTGTATGTTTGGCACACTTGTAAAGGTAACGTGTTGTGTTTACTGGTCACATTTAATACATTAATTTTTATAAAATGTGGACATAGAATAAATAAATCGAGCACGTTTACAATATATACATTTTAATTGGTATATATGAAATAATTTATCTTATTTACCAATAAATTTAGATCGGTGACTTAAGTAGGTGATAAATCTACAAGAACCTTTAATGGATATTTTTGCATCATATTTACCGTGCACTATGTGTAAGGCAAATATTGGCAATATTTTATTAATTCGTCCCAGCAGCTCACATGCCATATAATACAAATAGCGATATAGAAAAACAAAGAATTCCAATTTCCCTATTTAGCTTCACGCAAGTAACGAATCAGCATTTACTCAATTTTGAGGAGAAAATGTCAATGGATATTGGGATATTTGCGTTATTAAAGGGGATTTGCGGAAACGCAGTGGGAAGTAATTGTTTTGATAGCTACAGAGATCTCGTGTGTTTGGTCGATATCAGGATATATTCCGAAACTTTCTTTGGGATTTGTCAACAGTATCCGATCGACCATTGGTTTATTTGCTTTATAAAGGAGTATTAAAAGCACAGGTTTGTCGGGTTATTCGTTAGTGTAATAAAACGCTTGTGTACATAAATTCTCGAAGTAATAGTTACTAACATATCCAAAATACTGACGCAAAACTGATGTAATATATCAAAAGATATGGCTGACAAAATAGAATACATTATCTACTGTCTGACATGCGAAATGCAAATACTCAAGCATAGGGAATGATAATTCGGAAAAGCGTGGGACGTAAAATATGCAGATCAAAATAAATAAAATAAAGTTGTTGTCCTCACAGTTTATTTGAACATTACAATTCCGTCAATGTCAAGCTTTAGAAACTCGTGGATTCTGGCATGCATACAATCATTAGTTGTTATAAATTGGTCAGATGAAAATGGCTTTTTAACTTTGACACGCTTACTGAACAATTTTTACACTGCTTTTAGCAGGCTGACATTTGGTGATTTATTGACAAATTTTGCATTGCTGTGATTTGTGCTACATTCGCTCACTTGATATTTATTTGTTATTTATCCCGTAATCAATATGTCTTAGCTACCACTATCCAACACAGTGGATCGGTTAAATTTTGAAAACCGTAGGAAAAGTATCCGTAACTCTTTCTTCTTTAATGAGGTGCTCGGTTAATTTAAACGGGTATAATTCAACAGTCTCTAAGGTTCATCTGACAAAAAGTTGGCAAAACGGAAGTTGTTATTGAGCTGGAATAAAAGAGGTTTTAAAACAAAAAATAGCAACATCTTATCTTCACGTCAACGACAGCTATCTGTTGTTGTTTTACTCTATTCCTGGACAATGATTTCGGAGCTTTTACTAGTATATTAGCGGAAATTAAATTATGTTGCTACGTTCTATGTCGTGTAGCTGAATATAAAACGGAACAGCATATGTAGCATGAATAAGCACAACAAAATTTGAATGTAGTGGTCATAACCCAGACAGTTGCCGAAAGCATAAATGTTTAATTTGAATAGGCAAAATTAAGTCAAATTGGCGAATAAGCTGTCTCCTTTTCAGTATGATCATGATTTTGCCGTTTGCTGTTGTGTGCAAACTATCGGTCAGAGCGGAAGCAGGGAACGACCCTCTCGATTAAACTGGTCCCACCAGCTTTGTGACGTGTCTCAACGTGCTAGAGACCTGATGCCATCAAGCAGCCAACATAGCGTGCAGTAGAAATATGTGCAGCCAGTTGAGTTCTCAGCTTTTGCTCTAAAACAAATCGATCAAACTACGAGCGACGAGATGATCTGGGAAGGTCGAAAAAACTTGTGATCCTTAAGCGACAGAATTAATAAAATCAGCGAACACTGAATTTTAACGGATTACGTGGCACGGCTTTACGAACCCATTCGGTTGGTCTGGTTGCGACTCGGAAACCGGTAACGAGAAAACGACATTGGTAATTATAATGCCAAAAATGATTTGCCGTATTTAAAGGAGAAATCCAGCACTCATTTTAGTATCATTGCTTGATTATATAAAAAAATAATTTCAGTATATTTCCTGTGGTAAGTAGCAAAGTAATAAATACGGACTGCGTCATCCAGCCGACCTATACTGCGCCTAGCTTAGGTGCACATTTATCTGATTTGGCTATTGTTTTGCCTGTTTGACAAAAGCTAATCGAAAAGACATTTTGCGGTACTCCAGATGGCTTTTAATTTCTGGATTATTTCAAATAGTGACCACTCAGGTTGGTGTTGCGCTTTATTGCAGTAAATCGTGGCAGACATTATTTTGGGAATTCAAAATTATGTATGATTTGAAAAGGTCGCATTGTTATCAGCGATACCGCCTGCCGAATATAACCAAAAGATTTAACCCTAATTTATATAGTAGTTGGAATATTACAAATACGTATTTGGAAAGTGGTGCATTCCCATAACGTGTTAATTAGCCTGATGTTGAAGTTAGTCCAGTGCAGTAAGATCGTGCTTCAGCCATGTTTGCATGGATGCCGTACTGCTCAGCAATAATAATTTTAAAGCTTTCCAAATAGCCCATATGCACATCAGCTATGATGGATTCCTTCATCTTGGACAGTATAAGGAGAAGGAAAATTGGGCGGTCGCTAGAAGACCCTGTGCTGCTTCCACCTTTGTGTATGGGTGTTAAAATTCGAAGCTTCTACCAGCCAGGAATTTGCTGCTGGTCTAAGTAGCGCTAGAAAAACTGATCCAGTAGCTCTGCCAGTTGACCCGCTACTGCTCCCAGTGCCTCTGAGCGAATAGTATCGACACCCGGGCGCTGCGTTTGCGTAGAGTGGTCAGTGTACGCAGAGATACTCTCTCTACTGCAGTAATGGAGCAGAGTCCTATCCCAGCCGAATATCTTGGAAACAAGGCATTTAAAGCGACGTAAATGTGCCGCGTAAAAGGTGGAGAAGCGAACGTATAAAAACAGGGCTGGAGCGAGGAAGTGTTCGCCAAGCGCAGCTCTGTGCTCAGCACCACTTGGAGTCTGCACGACGCAGACGGCTTTGAGCCATGACAACGGACTTCGAAGTGGTTTGTGTCGGAATTGTGGGGAATAAGTGCACACAGAATGGGTCTAGCATAGGGTGCAACGCAGTGCGGTGGGTAGGCGTCAACAACACTTCGATATGTCGTACAACAATTTTGCTGTCATTTGGGTACTACCAGTCACATGCTTGTTAAAGATGCTATGACGTCACATACAACTTCGCGGGCCTGAAACAGGGACTTTGAATTACAAGCCTGAAATCTGTGCTATTCGGTCACTGGCCGGTACTACCTCGGGTAAGTGGAGAGTTAATTAAGTAGGATACGTAGATACTTGAAGATGCTCCCCTCGGCTTCTGAAGCCAAGTCCAGCAATGTAAAACAAATATTTATCAGAGTATGATGTAGCGAATAAACTAGTTTTCAGCTGATCAAATGCAGGCTAATACACTGCCACATGATGGTTTAACTCAAACACGCTGATAAAGTCTGATGCATAAAGGGATCGAAATGTATAATAAATCTAACTAAACGATTTGTCTACGTAAGGCTATTTCATTGAATTTGACATGAGCACTAACGTTATTCGAGACATATTGTGCCCAGTGCGTTGTCAACGCATACCAAGGAGGTATTGTTTTGTATGCTAGATATCTGGCGGCACAAGGTTCGAGGTGGGAAATAATTATTGGTCGGCGGGAAATGAAGCTACTGACGCCGGTCGATTTCGCCTTCCAGATAAGAGTTAACATGACCCGTCCTGTTCATGGCTTAAGACTTTACAGGACATGGCTCGCAGTCGACATCAGTGGGGTGTCTGTTGTCGTCTCCTAGTGAGTCTGTCTGTTTAAATTGTGTTTGGCTGAATATGAGGCAGGGCAGTGGAAGTCACAAGGAACCTGTCTCGCCGATGCCGCCTTATCTTTGCATGATTGCCATTTTTTGTGACGGTATTTTGTCGACAAGGGGTAGGCGTCTTGACCCCAGAAGTTTGTTTAGGGTAGTACGATTATATGCCAGGACCCCCTACTCTCCCTCTTTTGTTCATTGTTCCGTAGGTCACAGTTTTTGTACGGCAGTAAAGCTTCTGTTCAAATGGCTGATGTACGGCTGCTGTTTCTGATATGGCCAGTGCATCTGGAGGATTGGTAGAATTCTATTGGAAAGCAAGCTCAGAGTTTTGGTACTGGATAGCGATTCCCTCTGCTGTCCCTCGTAGTTGGCATCTGACCTTTCGGGTGTAGTGTCCTGGTACCTGGCAGATGGGTTGAAGCGCCTCCCACTTGTTGACTTGGTTATGCGACCAATCAAGTAGGACAATACGGCACTAGTCATGGTCTTCCCCATACCACTGTTGAGCAAAACAGAGTAATTTTCCCGAAATATTTTGAACAGACGCTTGGTGGTCTATTTTAGCACAATCAGCGCGCTTTTTACAGTGCTCTTAGAAAATGTTGCGTGATAAGAGCTTACTCAGCGGTTTCCAAATGAGATCTTGTCAATAGAATGCATGCAGGATAGCAAATCGGATGTAGATTTGCGTCCCTTTGGTACCAACGTTAGCTTAAACGCTTGTTTTTTTCCTTATTCGAACTTTTCGTGTAGAAGTAAGCAACTTCAGATCACTGTTTACAACTCAACAAAATGTCATCTAACCCCACCAAAAAGTGCAATGTATTAACCAGAAATCGTAAACTATGTGAAAAATGTCGGTCGCGGCTATTAGCGGTCCACTAGTGATGGTTATCCATGGAAAAACAAGGTACCTATAGCGGATTTACACATACGACAAATCACCGGCTAGAGTGCGTGCCACCATAAGAATTTACCCCTTAAATACAATTTTCAACTCTATTGACTATGCTCGTTAGATCGTATTTCTCCGGTTACCACAGCAGGTATATAAAACGGTCAGTGGATGCGTTTATGATAATTTCTTGGATACCCAAAGGACCTGCATTCGTTGGTTGATGTCCAACGGCAACAGCTGACCGCGTCGTATGGATTTAGCCACTATCTACTGAGTGGGCACATGTTTCGAAAACCTCGTATAGTCAGTAGTACGTCATTTTGTTGTCAAAGCGCTCATCTTTTGATTAGGTATGCCTACGAAAAGCACTGAATTTAGGTGACAGAGTGTTGCTAAGGTATCAAATTAGATCTTTGGCGTGTCTTGTTTTAAATGACAGAGTCCAAGTTGTAATGATTTTAGTAGAACTTCGTGTAAAATAGTTAAAGACAGGTATATCACGCAGACATTCTGGAATGAATGAAAATTCTCAACATTTTTGTCATGCAAGTGGCCAACGTAGGCTTAATACACATGTATGCGAGCATTTTCACCAATAACCACAAACAATGCGGAGATGCCACAGCATAGCTTCAGTGGAAAGAAAATACTCGGAGATGAGAGAAATAAAATGAGCGTACTTTGACTCATGGAAATGGTCCAGTAACCGATGCATAATTTTGGGTTATATAACAAGCGAGACGGATTGAGGTGCAGTTGTGATTCGAAGAGGTAGTAGGGAACAAAGCCTTAACTATTGACCGCATGAATAAACTAGCTATTGCATTGCTTGGAGCAGTGTGTAGCGGGTGAGAGGAGTCGTCTAATATTTTGGATGAAAAGCATAAGCATGCGTCGAATAAACTGCAAACGGGGAAGTAGACATGTGATTCTTTGCCTAATACATTCATCGGGACATAAAATTTAGTGAGCCTACAAGGGTATAATCCTTTGGAGAAAAATAACAGTAGCTCTTCATAAGCAATGGAGAATACATGGTTTTATAGACCTTAGAATTGGAGCACGGAATAAGGAGAGGATTATGCTTTTGTAATCGCAAGATGACAGTGTTCTGACCTTTTGTAAAGGCGCATTTCGAACGTGGCGACCAGGATATAAGGCGAGACAGCAAAATGTTGCGACACTTTGTCATGGATGAACGGGGAATGCTTTTGCTATATAACCAAGGGTGGAAATCTGTTTAACAGGAAATTCAGACTGTTGAAATAGAGAAGACATTATGCGACATCATAGCATTTGAAGGGTTAAGGGATAGGTACAAGAAGCTTGACCAAATCAATAGTTCGTCTACTCCATGTTGAAGTCTCTGAGATTCTTCCATTACTGGACTATCCACTCTAGGATAACTTTGTCAACGTATTCAGATCAGATTAACTTAGTGTGAACAGACATGCAACATGGAGTGGGAAACAGAAAGGGAGAAAGCACCTCGCAAGACTTCACAATAGTTTGGGATTGTGGAAGACTTTCTAGAGTATAACTGCGTGAAGTGCGCATGATATTTTCAGTAGTTCCGCATTACATTACATACTTATGGAGGACCGCCGTTTTCGAACAAAAACGCTAACGATCTGTCAATTACCCAAATGACCTTGGTATAGTATAATAACAGGAGAAGTCTGGTCATGCAATTTTTATCCGAAACAGATGCAATGCAATATACAAGATATAAGACGGCATACAGCGTGTCGCATCCTTATTGTGGGCAAACAAGACATAATTGTCTTTAAGCACATTCGGAAGCAAAGTACCGCACTCTACTGTATTTTTTTCTTTGGCAATGACCTTATGCTAGTTGCTTTCCAGATGTCAGGGTGAATGCCAATCGTTTAACGTCGACGATAGAAGCAAACAATCGAACAGCTAAATTGTTGGTGGATATACAGTAAAATCTCTTATTTGACCATCTCTATATCCTGATCATCGCTCCAGTTTGACCGTTTTATTTTCAATTGCTTGGACGTTCACCATCTGAAATTTATGGATCCTGACCTTTGTGTATTGACCCCATTAGCATGCTGACCACTTCAGTCCAGTCCAGTTCGGAGATCGTACTCTAAAATTGCAAATGTAGTGCGATCGGTTTCAATTAGTTCTTTAGAGCTAGAGATATGAAATGTGAGTCACCTAGCCTATAATCACCTTCTTACCATTAATAGTGGAAGAGCTGGACGAGTAAAACGAAGTAATCCTTATAACGACGTCATGTATACTAGCAAAGATATATCTCTGTAATAACTCAACCCTCGCATGCCGCAACTCATCAAGCTTGAGTAGCTCACGAATCCTGATAAGGGTGCTACGATCGGCATTTTGTTTCAGGAGATGCAAAGCGGTGCAATATAGTCTAGTTTTCAAATGTCTACTGTAACTTATTCAACGTGCGTAATTGAAAGAACTGCATTAGATGATGTTATAAATAAACCAATGGTATACGCTTGGCGGTGCATGACACAGACCAAATGTACGGTCTGGCCATTCTGTACAATATAACAGGATGGTAAAGAAAAATGTTTGAGTTTTATAAGGTAGTTCCGGATGGAGATTTTTGACGTTTTGTTAGTTAAAGGTAAAAAATATACAGAAACTAGATCATGGGAATAAAGGTATGCATATCCAGCAGTTCAAGTAAACGATCATCTGTGGAACCGTCTCCATGAGACCTGCTTCAATGCGGGATGGACCCTGAAGATTTTCCATCAGCACTCCCAAGCCACATCTAGCCATGTGCTGATGTGACTTAAAACAAATAAGCCGTAATCATGTTGATTCATTTTATTCGAATGCTGCCGTAAAAAATAACACCTCATCATGTAGATTCTTTATTGTATAGCTGTTATATGCAATTAGCTGTTGCCATGTAGACGCGTATTTTTGTCCAGCACATTATTATCGCCAGTCGCTCTGTGGCACTTTACCTTGCGTGGGTGTTATTAGTTAGCTTGGAATTCAAAAAGCCGATTTATGAATAGCAAGGGGCTCTGTATATGTGGATGAAAAAGTCGCTATGCACAGTCGGCTAATTCGATTTTGCAAAAGGAATAAAACCTTACATATATTTCCCCAAACGGAAGGGATCCTGAATATTGTATTGTGAGAGCAAATAGAACTTTGAATCTGTACAACTCTAAGGAAATACGATCAAAAACGGTAAAAGACAAATTATCTATGACTTGTTGACAAATTTCCATTATTCACGTTATGAATTACTATTATAAAAACTTGTAACCCACGGTAAATTGAGACTCACAAATGTGATATATCATTGTCAGTGGGTAGTCCTTCTAGCCAATATAACATTCCAGAAATACAAATCAATACTTTAAATGGTTGTACTGATTTTTCCTCCACAATACACATCGATTAACCGTTCCAAACACTGCCCACTCTTTGTTAAAAGCAAGTGAGATGGGGAACTCTATTCAGATATGGAAACACAAGTTTTATTGTTGTCATGTGTGCTGCAAGGCTTTCGCAAATGGAGCAGCTGCCTTAGTCGTAGTATGCTGTACGTCATGATATGGTTGAATCGCAACCGATGATAGGTAAGGGTGTACAATCTCAGCCTCACGCATCTATCCTTGTACTATAAGCTTCGCCAACTAGGGATATGCCTGATAGCGACCTGTAGGACCCAATCACACTTCTGCGCCCCGCCTCGAGTGGTCGGGTAATAGGCAGGCTAATAGTACTCGAACATTGGTCAGATGATGGAGCAGAAGAGTTGTGTGGCTATCTTTTCGGACCAGATGCGGAAGTTATGTTTGATCGCCCAAAGCACGAGCAACCCACTTCATTATATGATGCTCGGGTTGTCAACGGAGTTTAAATCACAACAAGAGAGGGCGCCTAAGCCAATCACGGAAGGTGTGGGATGTATTAGTTGTCCGTTAAGAGTGTAGTTTCGGTCATCAACAGCCTTTCCCAGGCTCATGAATACCGACTTGGATGGATTAACCGGGACGCCGATCTCAACAGTGTGTATGGAATTAGGCCGCAGTCGTCGGAAGAGACTATCAGTCTTCACATCTTCAGGTCATTTGCAAAAATGCAAAGGAAACCAAATAAGCCGAAATAGATTGTTGCTATATAAACAGAACAGTGTAAGCCCCAGCATCGTGCCTTGGGGTAAGCCACTGGTCAAAGAGAACCGGTCTGTCAAGTAACTATCAACTTGTACGCTGCACTATCGCTTAACAAGAAACCCACGGATTAACCGGTGCACTAGCCGCCAACACCGTACATTCAGCTTTTGAAGGAGGACTTTATGATTTACCTAGTTTAAGCTTTGCTGAAATCGATGTCGACCACGTCGACAGACCCTCTGATTCATTCATACCTTGTCACAAGCAGGTTGGTGATGTATGAATGATCCAACATGAACAGTGGTTGCGGGCGTCAAGTGATCATTTGACCGGAACAAATTTTTCACAATTGCCTTAACAACACTAGCCAAAGTAGGTGTCAAACAACTTGGCCTGTACCTGCTTGCCATACTGGATATTCTAGCTTTCGGAATCGACCTTACCAGAGAGCATTTCCAATCAAGCGGCAGCGCACTTTTGACAGTGACTTGTTGTACAGTTCAGTCAGAGTAGGCGAGATGATGGCCGATATGGACTAGAGAAACGGTGAGTGGAGCCAACCAGACCCAACTGGTTCGGTGCAGTTAGATCCGTTTATATCTCAAAACACATTTGTGGAACTGTACTCTAACCTACTTGGCACAGCCTAATCACACACCACGTGATCCACGCCGACGTCAAAAAAGCATTTTGACCTCTATCCTTTACCACCCCCTCATCGAAGCATGTGACAACCATGGACGCAAATGCAGTTACACCTACTGCTATACCCATATGGCATTAAGACGCACACAGCAGCACAGCTGGATCAACCGACAGCGGAGGAATACGCTTCCATGCATGTGCTCAAGCCTTGACGTGGCCACTGCCGTAATCGCAATGCAATTTGAATTGGACACAGCCATCATACAAGCACAGGCGATTAGTCCATTTAGGTAGCATTATTGTCGGTACAATATTATCCTTTTAGCCTTCTGCTTTTGTAACTAGTCACAATTTAAGCAGCAGTAGTAGTGCCGTCAAGTTTGATGAGCAGCTGACGCTCCTGTGCCATGCTGCAATCCAAACTGTCGATTTCGGTAACGGTGGTGTACGCCAAACTCGGTACAGACACTTGGTCATTTGAAAACATGCAAGCCATGCGCACTGCCAAGGCGGACGCATGCTCAGTGTTGGAGGTTAGGGGCAACCCGTTCGCATTCTAAATCACTGATAGATCATCTGTTGGCTTCAGGCACCTCTTCAAGTGCGCAAATAATGTACTCAAAGCTGCCTTTGCTGCGGTTGTAATCTGCTGGTTTTCTTGCGGTTGCACATATTGAGCTGCTTTTAATGCACTTCATAGTCGTCCACCAAGACAGAGTACGGAATTTGTTCCATAGTCTGCACCACCGCCGATCCAGGTTACCACCTTCTTTATCGAACCACGGTGGCAGGACCGGTTCGAGTTTTCGACATTAGAGAGGCCAAACTGGTCAAACAATGAGTTAACACCATGCCTTATAACTGACCAACAAGCATCAACAGGTGATCACCGAAAAGCCGGGTTTACTTGCTTGGCGGCTTGAGTCACTCCGTCGAAATCCATCTTTCACTAGTTATAAGCTGGCTGCAGTTTATATGATTGATGCACTGGTAGCTCCATATTGGCCATATGAACTGTGTGGTTGCTTGTCGCCAAAGGTTCCAGGATACGAATTTTATACATATGTTGTTTACGGTTTGTTAATATTACGTTTAACCAAAATGGCTTTCATCGCGGTGCTTTTGGGTGTCAGTTGGCAGATGTGATATTCGGCCCCAGTTTCATGCAAAATATCAGAGAACTTTACTTCGGACTCACAATAATCAGTGATAAGTTCAACTTGAAGCCAGTGTATCCGAAGATACTTGAAATCGCTTATGAGCAGAAAATGACGGCGACTTATGTGATATCGGTTATGCGGTAGCCAACAAAAACCGCGGCCAAACGGACTGCGAGGGAATACACCCGCGAGCAGCGCACCGCGTCTGAGGTGGATGGAGCACCACAACCGCTTACATACGCCAGTTTCGGTTCGGTGAGTGCCCACGATTCTCCACGCAGAGACCAGATGTGGAGCAAGATGCCACTATGGGCATTCAATAGCCTATTAAAGCGGTAGCACAGAAAGCCCTTAAGCTCAATTTTCCTGGTGAGTAGCTCATCGTGCAACCCCGTCTCTGCGAGTCCCATTACATTTGGTTACTCGAAACCAACTGGAGGCACAGCTCATCGCGCTGGTTATTTAGACTGTAAAGTTTGGCAAAGGCTACACGCGTGGTGCGATAAGAACTATCGCGTGTGCTTGAAGAGTGAGCGATCGATTTATCCGAATTTGCGTTCGTTCGCTAACCATCCGAAAATTCACAATACATAGCTTTGTTTTCCCTCATCAGTTTGCCGTCTTAGTTTAATGAGGACAAGCTTGAGGCATTCTAGGTCAGCTGTATCAATATCCGGACGAATATGCACCAGTTCTCCTCTCCATCTACTCAGTCGAGGCAATGTTATATTTGGGATGGCCTCAGCTCGCTTGCTCCTTTTGCATTTCCTCTTTTTTATGTATTGCGGCACAGCAGCAGAGGTATTTCCCACCTCTAGCTAACGTGTATCATTATGATGATGATCGTCGGTAAATGTTGGCCACATAGATCCGCGCTTTTCAGCAATATTTGCCGACGCGGATGACCTACTTCACTTTCACTCTCTGCTCACCCACATTGAGGAGATTATTATTTATGTTGTAAAAACTCTACGTCGTGATTATAGCGTGCCTGAAGACTTAGATCGTTGGATTCAGGCGCGTGAAATTACGTCAGAGTTGGTTGCCTTTTTATTAGTCGAATTGGTTTCTGCGGGAGTAGGGTGGACTCGAGCGCTGCTTTATCTGACCTGTTCATGTTCAGTAGAAGGAAGCTTTTCGTTCTTCCGCGGATTTTTCCGTCATTGAGTTTTGCATGACTCTTCAACCATTGAACATGTCTCTGGGTTTTTAGAACTAGCAGGTCGCAAAGTTAGTGGCTCATTAGCCGCAAATGGTGTTGAGTCTATGGAAAAATTAGGGCGGCGAACTCCTGAGTTGTAGTGGGTAGAGAATAATAAGAAGGCGTGGTTGAACCTTAGATGGAATCTAGGCCAGTTTGCGGAACAATATGTCCCAGTTGTGGTTGTGAGCAGAATCGGTACATGATATAAGTTTTGCTGGCGGCCTTAACCTGCGACAATCGCTGCACAACATTTGGATGAAAGCATGTTAAGTGGAACGGAAAAGACGGTGGGAAACATCTAGTAAACCAGCACACAAAATACGCGACCTAGTATAACAGTTAAAGCACGTAACAGCCATTACGTATTTCCAGCAATTGTGGAACGAAATACAAAACGCTCTATTTGGCATTTGGAATACTTGTCCTAACAGCCACGTAAAGCGTTAAGGCAGAATTTGCAAAACGGAAATTCAAAACACAAAGTATAATTCTTGATAGAGAACCGTAGATGACCAAACGGAGAATTTTATCATTGACAAATATTATGCCCTGCAACGCCCACGAAGGTTTAAATGGTGGAACACCGAACTTTTCCACGGGTACCTACTGCCTTAAAACCTTCATTTTCTTATTTCCACATACAAATTAAGGCTTGGAGCATATTGGATGCTATCGTTGTATTTGTTTTGTTACGTAGTTAGTAACAACTTTAGTTTCTGAGATAACATATAAATCCTTCACTCAATTAAATGTGCTACGAAAGGCTTCAGTACGGATAAGGAAAACTGCAGCAACAAATATGCACCACGAATATATATACAAGATATAAAAGGTAATGATTTTTAAACTTTGTAATTTTACGCATTACTACTTGAATAAATATCATGTGTGTTAAAGTATTACCCATTAATAGTAAAAATGATGATTAGGCCGTAAACTAAAATCCAGAGCAGGTGGACCAGAATAAAGTTCAGGCTTGCAGAAAATATAAAAATGTACCCCGGGAATCTATTCATTTTCAGAAGTAAGTTCGATCATAGTACTAATAAGTAAGTGTGTTACAAAAATCAATATAACCTGTTGTGGATTCAGGTTCACGCGGGCATCAATTCATTCTATCCTTGAGGGGTTACATGTCCGCACCATCTGTGACGCTCTCCTTGGTCATGGGACATTAGCCAAAAGGACTTTCTGAATGTAAGCACAGGGCTTGATGTATGCGTCTATGTAGGACAGGCATGCTCCCGAGTAGGTTGACACATCGCTGTTAACGAAAGGCAGACAGGGATGAGCGTGTCAATGCGCGGGATCACCAACAATACTCCTGATTGTACATTGTCAGCCGAGGATGGGGTGTTTGCACGTTCTCTGTCAGCATAACTGTAACAGATCTATCGTCGGAAAGAGTTACCATTTGGTTCGTATTCAGACATGGCCGGTATTCGGTGTCCCTGTGCCAAATTTCCAAAGCTCTCATAGCTGCTATAACGTACCAAACGCACAATATGTGCCTTGTGGAAGTTGCAAAGTACCAGTGGCACAATTAGGTTTCAGGTTAGTATTGCCTCTAGTGGAAGAAATACAACGGATGAAGATAATGATAATAACCATAAGAATACGAAAAATAGGCATGTTTCTCCTCAAGCGAATTGCTGTGGTAATATTTGGCATAGAACCTACACACACAGGTGAGGTAATGTTCTTGCAATAGCAATATGACATTAGCTTCTTATATTTGTCTACATCTCTGGCAAGGTATTTGCCCCATATATTTGTCTTAACGAGTGGAAAAGGCAAATTTGCATAATGAGTAGTTATAGACACTAAGGACTAATTACATTACGTGAATTGGTGATCTTACACCCATTAGACATTACTTGGGTTTCATTGAATCGATGTTCAAATGACCTTCCACACGAAAATAGCGACGTAATAGTGTCCAGGTAGAGGTAGATTCCCAACTTACCACGAAAGGATTGCACAGTCTCACACGACCTGTTGGTGAATGGCAAGCGATTCCACAGCGAAGCATATATGGTGAGACGAAAGTTAGACCACAAATTTGTCTTGCCTCGTAGTATATTCAGGGTAAGGTCTTTGTTACCTAGATCACGCGTGAACTTGTGTTGCAATGTTAAGGATGGTTTGGTTGCAATGGTTATTGTCATGGATCAGATTGTGTAGCAGGCTCTAGTTATGTTTAAGTCTTCGCAGCCAAAGCGGATAGAGATGGAGTTGCTGGAATCGCTCGCAAGAGTTTAGGATGGAATTTTTTACAAATACGTGCTTAGTAAACGAACATTAATGGCTTTCCATCGATGTTCTGTCTGATATCCGCATCCTACCTCAGATTATGCTGCGATACTCCAAGGTGGGAAGCCTAGCGATTGTGAATAGTTCAACTGTATCTGTGATTGTATGCATGTTATGAGAGATTATAGCGAAGGATTGTCTAGCTTGTTCTATCTGGTGCTCAATCTGTTCAGAGAAGTGGAAGATACAAGAATATGTGATTCCGGGTTCACAGGTAGACGGTGTACACAGATTCGTTCGCTGTTACGTGTGATGAATACTTCGGGTGTCAAGAGACCGCAACATATGATACGCGGCTGTTGTGCTTAAAACATCATAAGCCACCTGTCGCACAAAGTCGCAAGCGAATGAATGTATGCTATAATGTGTAGTAGTACATTCGGAAGCTCAACTCCTCGGTGGTTGTGGACAAACTTTATATCATTAACATGGAAATACGGTACGCCATGTTTGTTAGCCGGACTGCTATCGATGATATAAAGAAGGGAAATTTATGTACCATGCGTACATACTTGTTCAATTCCGTGGTAATTGGACGCGGGGAAGAGCAATATACGCCTAAGATGACTATTTTGGCGGGACCGTGCATATATGAGGATGGCCATGACATTGATGTGTTGCGGACTTCAAAGGAATCATTTTGATTCGGTATCCGTTTTTGAAGCACCCGATCGAATGTTTTAAGCATGTGCAAGCATAGAATTAATATGACATATTTAGAGTCAATGAAGGCCGGTGTGTAGTTCAGTTAATGCAGCTACCAGAATGTGTACGAACGTTAGTCACTGAAACTATTTTAGAACCTGTCTATCAGTTGCAGTGAGTTGATGAACTACCTCAAAATGTTTACCACTTTCACGAAGAAGCCGGCCATTATAAGAGTGTTTTGACTTAGAATTTTATGGTCCATCTCCCGTTTTGCGCAACCGTTGTAGCGCGGGCTGCTGAATGGAATTTGCCATTGAGCTGCAGATTACTTGGATCCCAGTAGGACGACAATCATATACAAATTTAGCAGTGAACTTCACGGCATTCCTAGTTTCATAGCGGATGGGAGGATGCTATCAACTTCCAGAATTGAGCACGGTTGAATAGAATGTGTTGATTGACAGATGTTACGGAGAGAAATAGCGTCTTATATAGAGACTTAGTGAAATTAAGACGTTAGTATCTAGGGTTATTTAGGTGGAGAAGAAAGAGATAAATGCGCCTGGATGTCGTCCACCATTTCAATGATTAAGAAACGCGGTTGTTGGTTCTTTCACGGAGAAGCCATCCAAATATCTTGCTTTAATTTTCACTCGTAGAGTTCCTTGATCTTCATGTGTTCGCCCCATCAATGGTAAGTGCTTGATCTCAGAGCTGAGTGGGTGCATCTGTGGAATCATTGCAAAGTATCCTATCCTTTTCAGCGCGCCATCGGCTTGATGGAGTTCTGACACATCGAACCTTTGGATGCTCCATTTTAGACGTCACTTATTCGTTTTTCTTGTGCAACTACGAATGTTATGACTTGCTAAGACTCATGATAGAAGTGCTCCACAGCTGTGCATATATGGTTGGAGAGGAACAAGACAACTCAGTCGCAGGAACGGATTATTTGCCGGAATGGTTTTCAGTTAATACTGCGGCTGGTGTAGTATGAAGAGGATACTTGTATGTTGGCCATTTTAACGGTGCAGGTAAAGAATATCATATTTGCCATCGTTACCAACGATGTTCTCTGAAACGTCTCTCTGTACGTTGGCCGTACCCAATGTAAACCTCAGGTCTAATGGGTTTGTCAACCTAGTTGGTATAGTAACCCACTGTGTCTAACCACAAACCCTGACGGAATAAATGAAATCTGTGTATAGACAAGAAGGTCTGGGAAAATTAGTGTATCTTCGGTATGTTAAAATCACCTACATTTATGCTTTGTTTGTGAGTCTATTCCGATACAAAATCAAAAGCTGAGGTGATGTGGACAACATTCGTGGATGATGAATTTGGCGGATTGAGGATAAATGCAGGGGAATCGAGGCTCCTGAGACGGAGAAACGGAGAGAATAAGAGACATTTGCCAGCGGTGGATGTACAAACCGCTCAGCTGTGCATATGCGATGGAGTTGTATGAGACATTCTTCACATTTTCTTTCAGAGCGACTTTTACGAAAAATCTATTAAATTGGGTAAATAAATTATAGTATAATATATCATCGCGGAACCAGGTTTCGGTAGCGAGGATTTCTTGCAAATATTTTAAATATGCATGCATGCTTAAAAAATACCAGTTGATAATAATCCATCCGCCTTTAAGCAAAAGCATGAAGTCATATCATAAAAAATAAAAGGATCGTTTGCGTCAAAGTTGTGTGAGTCATAGTCATCGCAGATTATTGAGCGGTAAAAATCTATAAGGACAATGGAAACGAATCCATTGCTAATAGCCTAGCGGGTAGCGGTAATGTGCCGTCCGACATCTTCGGTATACCTTGTGAAACATGAGGGTTTATATATCAATGATACTTTGCGGTCGACTTGGCGTTGACCAAATCTGGACATGCGAAGAAATCGTAGAAATTGCGAGCGCATATTTTTGGCATCTGCCGAGTACGTAGGCCGTTTAGATGGCCGTGGTTTCATTCATATATATACATATACATACATGATACATTTTCTGCTGCATTATCTCCTGGCACAACCCCATAATGTCAGCCACACGAGCGCGTTACAGCACCTTGTCTCATACTAGCATTGCAGCCGTTTACATGAAGTGTGAAACCGAATACATAGAAATTGTGCTCCGATAAGTCTGCTGATCATACACCACGCGTGTCTGCTCATTTTCGTCGCATTCCGGATGAGCTGAAGCGAAGAGGAATAGATGGGGCTAGCAACATAGTTGTCGCGTACTCTATCAGTTCATGGACGCTGTGAATGCGATGGAATTTTTAAAAGTCCTGACAAAATACAAAAACACTACCGTCCACGCACTGCGCGTCGTGATAAACGAAACGCCCGTTGGAAGTGAAGTCTGGCGGAGCCGGTCCTAATTGTCCCTTAAAGGAATACAAATAGCAAAGTATGAATTGGGCACAGATACTCCAGGCTGGTGATCCACACCAGTCTGGACGTCAAAAGCGGCTCACAAAATGGGACTATATAAATGCTTCTGAATGCAGTTGGAATCCCTCTATTACATCCAGTGAATTGACTGCTAGCCTCAAGGCTTCGGCAAACGCATCAATCGACAATGAAACACATCATTTTGCTGCCAAAACTGCCGCTATGCTAAATGCCATATCATCGCCGAAGGCAGCACGGCAGCGCCAATAAATAGTGGTGGCGCACGAAGTTCACTCAGGTAATTCAGGTAACTATGGGAATCAGCCAAACGCCGTTCTCTCATTCACCGAGTTTCTTGTAGCTTGTTGTGAATAATTTACAGCGGGATCCGCGCACGTTAACCCTGACATGGACTACTATTACAGGCAGCCAAGGAAGTGGCCATTTTTGCAAGCAGTGACGTACGTTGTAGCAGACGTGCAAGCTACGCGGATACATGTTGTCATCGGAAAGCAGCGAGATCCTGAAGCCTTGTTGGATAAGGAAATTAGCTCCACAACGCATGCTTACAATGCATTTATAGTGCTTGCAACAGCACAATACGCAATCAGCACCTATATTGAAGCGCAAGTGTCTCTCATAACCAGAGTAGATTTAAACAGCAACTTCCTAACTTGGTGTCAAAGCACATGCTCAGCAGCGTATTACGTTATCGACTGACGGCGATGATATCTGAATCTCCTGCCATGTTAGTCTCCCTAGAATGGCACCGTTATGAACACATTTTTTCTTATGGATGTCGGACACTTTTTCATTCCCGGTTTTCGCGTTCCCGTTTGAGTGTTTTTCTAGGAACTTCTCCGGACTTCCATTTTCGCGTACTGCAGAGGAGACGCGTTGCAGCTCACATGTAATCGCTTCCTCTGTACGTAGCTGGCTAGCTATCGCAAAGATGGTAAGAACCGGAGCTGGTTTATAATTCACAGGGCACTAAATGTCAAACATAGGGTAGTGTACCATTTAGGTTCATTCTAAGGCAACATCTGAAATAGGAAGGTGTTGTAAGATTCGTTCTAAACTGCAAACTTGATTGCAGGGTAATAGTTTCTTAGCGAAAACAGTAATTGTTCTGCTTGCCCGGCAGTGTGTGCAACGACTAAGGTGTCATTCATGTAGCGGCTATATGAATGCATGTGGTGTAGATTACATCCAGATGATCTCTCTATGCAATCTCCCTAATCCGCTAAGTATATGTAAATGGCTGACAAAAATAGCGGGATAGCTGAATTCAGATTATCCTGTCGAAATGTTGTTCTTTCTTGTGCTTTTGACACTGGCAGTGGTTATTGTGTAGTTCAGTCTACCGTGCTCGAAATATTAAGAGTCATAGTCGAGACTGGCAATCAATCTTTCCGCTTTCAACGAACCGACTAGATAGGCAACAGGAGAGGTAGTCATTGAATGAGAAACAGCATGCATTTTGTAATATCGAAGGTGAGCAAAGTGAAACAAGCATGATTTCGGAACGATTTGATAGAGAAAAAATGCATAGCATGCAACGCTACAAGAACCTCAGAAAACCGAAATTTCATTGATAGAGTATTAACAGTGGAAAAGCAACATTCCATAATATTAAAACTAAGAAAGAATACCGGGATTAATCTACCTAAGAAATTTGTATCATGCCTCTTGTTTTGTGTAGGAACTCTTCATGGTCTCAAAAGTATAAATTCTTTGCACATAGTTGTGGTTGAACTTAGGATTATGCAATCACGACTGACGTTGTATGAGCAGTCTCTGCAATTGTGGCAGAACCATCGTCCAAGCTAGGTGTCTGCCAGTTTCGTGGAAGAGTGAAATCATTGTGCCCGATTCAGAACTACTTCGGTCAGTAAACTATGATTCTTAACTTGGCCCGCATCGCAAAGTAGCGTAACTGTGGGTGACATCACTCGTGGACGAAATCTGTTTCACTGAGCTCAGAGGAAAACATAAGCCGATAGCCACGGACGAAATCTTGACGGCTGCAACCGTCTAAACCAGACTTGACTGTGTTTCCCAAGTAGGCCAGCATAGTACAAAAGGTGTCCACCAACGCACATGATGTGGAATAGACGGGCTATTACTTTGCCGGGAGCTTGAGAACCAGACACTCAAACTCATCGCGCAGCGGCAACGAGCACGTGAAGGGCTTGCCTGGAACTCACGACAGATGCATACCGAGTCTGTGCTTCAGCAATTGGCTGCATCGTTAGTGGAGTTCCCATGCAAAATGTGATGACTGTCTGCTTGCTGTGATTGTCTGAGTGTTACTGAGTACCTGTTTGTACCCAATACGTCAACTGACTCCAGGGACTTTGCCATGCAACTTCTATGTATGTGAATTCACTGACTATTTGATTTCTACTTCCTGTACTCTGGTTGCATTTGAATTCCTTAATAACGGATCTTGCCTACAGTTATTTGTCCTACCAATTACGGATGATAAAATAGCTACGCGTTGTAAGTGCGATACATTAAGAATACTGCATAAAGTTAATGTTACGGATAGGTAGCCGCTGGGAGATCAACATGTTATGCCCTTAAACATCATGTCAACCAACGCAATTAGTAAGCCTTACATCCAACTGGCCATATCGCAGGATAGACTGGGAAATATTCGCATTACCGCTGAAATGGCATTATTTGGCTACAATGTGGCATATAATCTCTCACAAGATGCATACAATCACAGATACAGTTGAACTATTCACAATCGCTAGGCTTCCCACCTTGGAGTATCGCAGCATAATCTGAGGTAGGATGCGGATATCGGACAGAACATCGATGGAAAGCCATTAATGTTCGTTTACTAAGCACGTATTTGTAAAAAATTCCATCCTAAACTCTTGCGAGCGATTCCAGCAACTCCATCTCTATCCGCTTTGGCTGCGAAGACTTAAACATAACTAGAGCCTGCTACACAATCTGATCCATGACAATAACCATTGCAACCAAACCATCCTTAACATTGCAACACAAGTTCACGCGTGATCTAGGTAACAAAGACCTTACCCTGAATATACTACGAGGCAAGACAAATTTGTGGTCTAACTTTCGTCTCACCATATATGCTTCGCTGTGGAATCGCTTGCCATTCACCAACAGGTCGTGTGAGACTGTGCAATCCTTTCGTGGTAAGTTGGGAATCTACCTCTACCTGGACACTATTACGTCGCTATTTTCGTGTGGAAGGTCATTTGAACATCGATTCAATGAAACCCAAGTAATGTCTAATGGGTGTAAGATCACCAATTCACGTAATGTAATTAGTCCTTAGTGTCTATAACTACTCATTATGCAAATTTGCCTTTTCCACTCGTTAAGACAAATATATGGGGCAAATACCTTGCCAGAGATGTAGACAAATATAAGAAGCTAATGTCATATTGCTATTGCAAGAACATTACCTCACCTGTGTGTGTAGGTTCTATGCCAAATATTACCACAGCAATTTGCTTGAGGAGAAACATGCCCATCATTCTTATTCTTTTCTTGCTATTATTTTCTTCATCGGTTATACTGTTTCCACTAGGGGCAATACTAACCTGAAACCTAATTGTGCCACTGGTACTTTGCAACTTCCACAAGGCACATATTGTGCGTTGGATAGGTTTCGGCTGCTAGGAGAGCTTTGGAAATTTGGCACAGGGACACCGGCTACCGGCCGGGTCAGAATACGAACCAAATGGTAACTCTTTCCCAACATAGATCTGTTACAGTGATGCTGACAGAACGTGCAATCACCTCATCCTCGGTTGATCATGTACAATCAGGAGTATTGTTGGTGATCCCTAGCACTGACACTCTCATCCCTGTCTGCCTTTCGTTAACAGCGATGTGTCAACCTACTCGGGAGCATGCCTGTCCTACATAGACGCATACATCAAGCCCTGTGCTTACATTCAGAAAGTCCTTTTGGCTAATGTCCCATGACCAAGGAGAGCGTCACAGATGGTGCGGACATGTAACCCCTCAAGGATAGAATGAATTGATGCCCGCGTGAACCTGAATCCACAACAGGTTATATTGATTTTTGTAACACACTAATTAGTAGCACTGTGCGTTTGTTTTCCTTTAAAATTGTATAATTATTTCAATTGTTAAATTCCTGAGTTGACTACTGTATTCCCTCGAGCCCTTTCAGGTTTTTAAAACACCCTCACTCTAACTTCCACCTACAACATAAATCGATATGAGACGATGTACATTCATTGGTAGTCAAATCTGTACAAGTGCAGCTTGGATTGAATATTGGCGCGCTCCTTTCCAAAAGTTGACGGAGCTCGGATGTTACACTCCACTCACTTAACTGGTGGCACTTCACAGGTGATGCACGATTTAGTCTCAGGGTCACAATACAACAATATGAAACAATATTGCGTTTTGAAGGTAAGCATTTAATTATATATTTTATACCATGGTTCATGAGGTATAAGCTCCACGCTGACATTAGTGCGGCCTTTATTTACTTTGGTCATGTATAAGTAGAAAATGACATTGGTGTCATGGGTGAACAGGAACAAGTTTTGTGTTGTGTCGCCGCTGACATCTTCGCCCCACGACAGCAAGAAGAAGTCCAAAGACGAGCCAGAAAGAGACTTGTATACGTGAAATCTCATTCCCTTATATAGTTTTGAAAGCAAAATGAAGGCGTTACTAAATTACACTTGAGCCAACCAACAGAAGGAAAACGTCAAATGCAACGGCGAATAAGCAACCGCGTACTCAAGAGCTAATCGCATATGTCCTTAAAAATAGCATCTTGGGACTCCCAGCGTAAAGAGAATATTCATTTACAGTGACGGGCACTGGTCAATCGGAATAACGAAATGTAGCATTTAAACAAATGTCACGAAACAAACGAGAACAAGAAGTACAGGCCAATAAATTAAAACTAGTACAATAATTGTGTGATAAGGAAATATTTCTTTTATGTGACCTAGTAGGAAAGTGATGCGGAAAAAACCATGGAATGGGTTCATGCAAATAACATTGATGAATAGGACACGAAGACGAGCGTCCATTAAAAATGACGTGTGTACCAAGCGGGCTAACACACTGGAGCGTTTAAACAACAGTCAAGAAGTAGAAAATAGGAAAAATAAAGATCGGCACTTAAG
>CALYDF020000771.1:0-24335 GCA_944474145.2 Dicrocoelium dendriticum | reverse complement strand
GAAACCATAAGGCATCATCGCGCCATTCAATCCGTTACATTTAATTATAAATATTTCGTCTTTTTGCTTCTTGTTTAGCTATAACCCATATTAGCCTGCTTTATCACTTTCAATTCAAAAATGTTAAGCACTCATCCACATTATCACCCGTTTAATAAAGAAACTCATAACAAAGGAAATATTAAGTTACCTGCACATCCATAATTCTTTGCATGGGTTCCTTACAGGAAGAACCTGTGCGACATGCCACATAGATTATTTGACATTATCAGCTAAGCCATGGATTATAACAAGACGGTAATATCATGGTATATTGATATGCAAACTTCATACGCTCGAATTCCTCATCGACCACTAATGAAATAGGGAGGCACTTATATTGTACGGCAGTCTATGATAACTTGGCTTCGCTCTTCTCCTAATCAGCGTAAACAATCCGAGAAAATACGAGGGATTGTATTAACTACAACAGAAGTTACAAGTGGTGTTGATCAAGTCAAATCACGATATTTGCCATCTATTCCTAATGTACTCAAACTACCCATGTAAAGCGCAACCTCAACCTACTCCCTTTCCTTTTGCAGATTATATAAAATCGTCTATTTCTTTAAACCAAATGATCCGTCACCCGAACTAGACAAAATCCGCGAAAACATAGCAGCTTTGGAATCTTGCTGCCTTAATAGGTAGATGCTGTTTTCAACAAATAGTCTAGCGTCATCGTCTTATCGCTTTTGCCCACGACACGCTAAGAGTACGAATAAGGAGGTTGACGTGGCCGGCATAGGTTTTCGGTGCGAGCTTACACGTGTGCAAATAGCGAGGCGTACGTGCAAGTTTGTACTTAACCTCGGTGCTCTGGGATGCACAGACTGAATATGTCATATGTAATGATATAGGCGAGTTGCGTAGTCGCCATAGGCGAATGTTGGGGATGCTTTTGATGCCACAATTTTACCAGGCAGGCTTTGTATGCATCCGCAAATTAGTAAATAAGGAGTGGCGTGCAAATCCGCTTTAATCGTTTTTCTTATGCAAAAGTGGAGATTAGATGTATTTTTTGCGTCAGGATGTGCTTGGTTAGGTACAGTGTGATGCTTTGAGTTGTCTGTGGAACCCTTTCCAACATCCCGTCAGCTGCGGGGTGATATGTAGTGTATCGGTGGCTTTGGCAACCAATTAATTTGAACTTGAACGATTTTGCTGATGATCGACTTACCAGTTAGAGCCGAGGTTGTCGTGCATGTGGGCAAATGGGCTATATATCCGGGACAGGAATTTGTTAGGTTCTCTGTAGTCACCACAGGGGGGCTAGGCATCAAATTTCTTCAGCACCATATGTATTGTTGATGTTGATGGAGATTTGATGTGCAGGTTACTCCTAGGTAGAGCATTTGCTCGACCTTTGCGTCAGCAGCTTTGAGTTTGTCTAGGGATTGTCTGCAAGTGCGCGGCAAACCTGGTGTATCCTTAGTGCTAGTGTGATACGTGACTTTTGACGTCACGTCGGAACAAAAAAGAGTTTTGGATGCAAACTGTAAAGTTATATAAAACCTCTAATGCTTGAGGTAGGACAATAATGGGTGTGCTAGCAGTCACGATTGCTTTAGTCCCGATAACACTGAGCTGTGTCCTAGAGTCGATGAATTCCTTTTCTTTAGCGTCAACGATTAGGTCAGCTTGTTTTAGGAAAGCGATATATATGATGGTGAATTGCATGGCTGCTAACAACAAAGGCCAGCGGTAGGTTCGCGGGTGACTTATATTGAGCGTTAGCAGCCACTCGCCGAAATTTGCGATTGGTTTGCTAGCTTAGTAGGCAAGGGTGAGACCACCACATCTGAGTTGCGGCCTAACCGACTCCAGTGTCGAATATTAACTCATTACCAGAATTTCAATCCCTAACGCCGATGAGGCGACTTTGGGGTTGGCCAAACTCCTCCGTCGCCATTACGATTCGGCCGAGAATATTCGATGCTTCAAGGAAAAGGTGCAAGACTTTCTACACTTGCGTGCTGCGATACAAAAGCCTTGTTTTTGGAACCTTTTTTAGAGTGAGATTAGTCGGCCGTGACAACGACGGCTCATGGTGAGCTGTTGGAGTTGGCGATTGAGTGTCGCAACCTGGATTTGCAAAACTTCTATGTTTGAATGTAAGTCAGTGATAGAAGTGCTCTGAAACGCAGAGGAGCTTACCTTGCTAGTATCGGCTAGTGGCATTGATCATTTGCTTATCCGAACTACTAAGTGAGCTAGTTGAGTGAGCGAAACGGAGCTCACGACCGCTGGAATCAATAGATTTTTTAGCCAAAGTTAGCCAAGTAAAGGCTTGTCCATGGTTGATAAACCAAAGAGTTGCTGCAATGTAGTTTAAGGGTTGATGGTAGATTGTCGCCTAACTGCAGATCCTTGATAACCTGCCATAGGCGGAATTTCTAGAGGGGAATGACTCGGTTAATGTTGGCTCCTTGACGGCCTTACAGTGATTTTCGATCCGAGAAGTGATAACGCTTGATATGCATGGATGAGTCTTTGGAGAGATAAGACATGAAGTTGCTGTACTTTGCGTAGACGGAAGTAAATATATGATTATAAAAACCTGCCTTATGATGAGCGATGCACAAAAGTGGATTCAGGTCCAAAATGTTGGCGTAGTGAGAGATACCACGCGAAGGACAGAGTCTCTCTTACGGACTATAGATGCCGTTTTAATAAATGGACACCGAAATTATGCCACCGTGTGCAAAAATAGACCGAGAATTAAGAAAAATTAAATAGAACGAGCTGACGGGTGTAAACTTTGGAATATCTAGCTTTGAATTTCTTTTGCAGTCTGTGTCTCTAGTTAAGCGAGTAGCCTTTAGTGGAAGTCCATAGAACGATTCAGAAAACAGATCAGATTGCATAGAAACGTGTATTTGTACAGTACAAGATTCCCTGTTGCCTAGAAATTAATCCACAACCTAGACACTCCAGCTAGGGAAAAGGTGAACCCGGAACACACAAGCAGTTAGCGGACTGTAACCTAAGCAAGCGCCAAGCAAAATTTTGAGGTTAAACTCAAGCATTCAATCTCAGTAATCTTTTCAACAAACCACACCGGTCACTTGGATGTACAAGTAAATTATTTAGTTAGCATTTTTCCGCAAGCTGACCGTGGATCACCAAGTATGCTACACACTTACCTGCAGTGATGTAGACGACAAGGTCATGGGTTAACTTTAGGTTGATTCCATTTGGATGTCCAATCGCATAAAACTGTGTGGTATATTTTGCTTGGAGACTGTGGGGTCCTACGGCAAAATGTGGCAAGGCGGCGCATGTCAACTAGTGGTATAGAAGGCTCAGGTGTTGGGATTGCGCAAGGTGTGGAACGTTTTCCAGATGAACTTATTCACTTTGAGTTGTACGACCACACGTTAATTATCATTGACGCCTTTGAACTTGTGAAGGAGCACCGGATTTGCAGGCTTTGTCAACCACATTTATTGTTAGCCGCTGCAATGCAGGGTAGTCTATTTGTCTCTCTAATTTCCGTTATAGGGCCAACGGAACACTGGGTTCCATCGCTGTGGGCCAGTAAGTTAAGGCGCCGGCGTAAATAAAGTATTGCCCTACCAGTCCACTTCAGCCAAACGAATACGATCCGAGCACCGAGATGCCGCAGATGCAGTAGGCGTGACTCGGGCACACAGAATAACAATGATAAAGGACGTCAAGATGTTCGGCTTGAAAGCAAATGGAATGTGAGGAAAAAGATGAAGAAAGTTGTGTACTAAATTTATTAGAATGAAACGGATATTGTTATCCGGATGCAAGAAATAGTATGTAGGAACGTCAGTGACTGCCCCACAACTTATAAAATCTGCAGTCGTAGATGTGTATTATACCGAGACCCAGCTCCACACAGACGGCACTCGACAGCCTGGTTTTCTCCCTGTCAATTTCTTACTGTCTGCATACAATATCTTAAATTGCACACCACGTGGTTTCGTCCGAAGGGGATCAGCCACGGTGTGTAAGGCACGCCGATGAAGCCGGTCAACGGGCACACGGCGTAGATGGGATAGCCAACCTCAGTTGGTCGGAGTAGATAAACAATTCTGTAGTGAACAAGAAAGCTTGTTGCCAAAGGCAACTGACTGACCTCAGCATGGGTCACCGGATTTCCCCACCAGACTTAAACAATATTCTGCCAACCTGGGTGGTCAAACACAATGAGGTATTTAAGGTCCTCACAGTAAACTGCCCAGTTCTCTCATCCATACAGGAAGACCGGTGTTATTGCAGCATTATGGACGGAAAATTTCAGTTATTTGCGCAAATCAGGCACTTTCATTAGTTGTTGAGTCTCTAAAAAGCTGTACTCTTATCGTTGATACGCGAATAAACATGGTCTGGGCACCAACACCATTGAAGTGTTGCGTCTCTTCGCTATCTCTTCATTGCTTTCAAGTTGCGCCACCTTCGTTTATCCATTAACCATTTCTTAACCACAGCCCAGGACCAGTCCAAGTGCTACCCTGTTACGAGTGGGACATTAGGACATGCATATACATGGTATTCCTTTTGCGGTCTTAGAAAAGCCTAAGTGTAAAGAATCTATAAGTCATCGTGGTCCCAAATGACCACCGGATATCCACAACATACCTAATCTTTTGTGTCCAGCTGCCGCTCAACTCCTACAGCGGACCAGAATGAACAGAATAAACCTTAGCGGCTTTTGGGGATTGATTACTTGCAGGATCCAGAACAATTAAGCCTCCGATAAGGTGACTTCCAAGAAAGAGTCCTCAAGCACTGTTGTCTGCAGTCTAATATGCGGCATCTCAGAAACTTGAACTTATGCACTTACATACTGGTCTCCGAGTAGACAAAATTTTTTGTAATCTATAGTGCAACGGAAAAAAATTCTTTCAATATTTTGCAACAATGGATCTAATCGTTGTTTTAATATTTAATATATCCATTTGTTTTACTGACGGCACTTCCGTTGACACAAATTGTTCTGGTGAGAATTGCTGCATCGTTTCTCGCTCTGGTTGATCCGCTTCCTATTTCGTAGCCTACACAATACGCGTTGGCTTCAGTCGCCTACAACTTCTATACTGTCCCGTAGTTGACACGGCTCTTTTGCGTCATTGATTACCGACTAGTATCCCAGGCGCCACCCAATTGATGACCCCGGACCAGAACACGCCGTCCGTCATTTTGAATTTTCATTCTGGTGAGCTCCTTCCAGTGGCTTTGTGATGCATTAATTGTAAGCATATTGCTTTATCACCTAATATATATTCATTCGCTTTTTACGAAAGAGTTGCTAGAGGATGAGCCATCGTCATACGTGGTATGCACCGTTCACTGTTCCGTGGTTAATTCTGTTGCCTTAGCCCATCCAACTTTTTAGGTAAATAAGCCTTCGTTATGGTTTTGCATCTAAAATCCGTTTTTTACTTATGCAGGATTTCTTCTGGTTTCACCATGTATAATCAGCTAATATCGCGCGTTCGCGACAGGTTAGAGACATTACATTCTTCCCCTCTTTTGATGAAATATGGGACTCCTAAACAGGCTATTATTCAGAGGAACACGCCTTCAGACAAGGTCCGTCTGCAGCAAGTATTTAGTGATCGGCAACTAGGAGATGGGATGCTTACAACCTTGTTGCACGAAATGCAACTGCTCATCGGCACTTCCAATATAGATGTAGGGATTCGCCAAGAGCTGTGAATGCAAAGCATTCCTGAAAGCACTCAGGCTATCCTTGCAGTAGTACGTGACCTGTCAATCAGAGTAATTGCGGACCTAGCATACCGCGTCCACGAACTGCACCAGCCAGAGACTAAAACCAAAGCACCTAAGCATCTTTATATTTACGTAACCACAACGACAACCGTGACTAGTCTGCCATCGACAATAAAAGCACTATCATCGCAGATAGCGTTACTTTAGCTCTAGATAGAGGAACTTACTTAAAACCGTAAGCACAGCAGCCGCTCTGGAGTATCGCTTCGTCGAAGAATACCTGTTGCTCCAGGTTACTGATTTTACCACTCACGTTTCGAAATTACATCCCGTAAGTGCGTACAACCATGTGGCTACTCCGCTACAGATGATTCGTCACGCCGGCCTGTAATGGCTACGAACGACGTAGGCAAATCACATAGCCGTCTCATATGGACATTTTGATTCTAACACCCAGTTCCTATTTGACACCGGAGCTGAAGTCAGTGGCATTTGACTTATTACAGCTGATCCTAGCGCTTCTCTGTCGACAAGCTTAAGTGTTGCCAATGGTAAACCAATAGCCACTTACGGTCTTCGGTAGCCTACCATAGACCTAGGTCACAGGCACACCTTCCGCTAGGTATTCACCATCGCTGCATCCCCCTTTACAATCATCGGCATTGATTTTCTTAGGCATTTCGACGTCTTTGTCGATGCAATACGCCAGGTGATATTGGAAATAGCAAATTAATTCGGTGTACGTGTCATCACTACCGATATCACATATGTGCCACCGGTTTCCACCCTTCCGCAGACTCTGCTGAACTACAGGTACCTGTTTGCCTAGTATACCAAGATTTTTCATCCAATTTAAACAGCTTTGCCCGTTGCATCCCAATTCAGGCACCACATACGGACGAACAGTCGACCCACCTCACGCCGTCCACGTCAAATGTCGCCTGAGAAAGTACGGGTAGCTAGGGCGGAGTTTGAGCACATGCTGGAACTTGGAATAATCCGCCCTTCCGACAGTCTTTAGTCCCCCCTTCAGACGGTTTCAAAGAAATCTAGTGACTGGCGTCCTTGCAGTGATTACCGCGCATTTAATCGCCTAACCGACCAAAACCAATGTCCCATTTAATTCCTGCTGGACCACAACGCATGCCTCACAGGCAAGACAATCTTCAGCAAGATCGAGCCGGTTCGCGCCTATCACCAGATACCTGTAGAACAAAATGCATTCATGAACCAGCCGTTAGAAATCTTAGCTGCTTCTTTGTTTTCCCGTATGCCATTTGGACTGTTCAACGCCGCACTAACCTTCCATCGCTTTGTACAGGATGTCACTCGCGGCCTAGACTTCGCTTATTCCGAACTCGCTGATATTTTAGTAGCCAGTTCATCGGAACAAGAGCAACTCGACAACCTCCCAACACTTCCAGCACTAGACCCAACCCAGTGACACAGTCAAACGGAATAAGTGCGAACTCGTGTGATCAACTGTATGATTCCTAGAATAATTCTATTCATTGTCTGGTATCGAAGTCCTTCCTGATGGAATCCAGGCAATCAAGGACTTCTCAGCTCCGAGTTCGTTTACGCAAATCTGTCGAGTTTGTGCTTTGGTCCACTACTATCAAGACTTTATTCCGCATTGCACTCAGCTCAGGCTACTTCTGATTGACCTACTCAGAGAGAATGAACGTAAGTTTGCTTTCCCTGAAACAGCACAGACAACATTCATCGAGCCCAAGGATGCTATTTCCAACATAGCCCTGCTCGATCATTCTTAATCTACCGCACCCCTTTCTATTACGACTGATGGCCGTCCAGATGGCCGTCCTCCAGCAAGACGTTGATGGGCTATGGTAACCTTTTGGTTTCTTCTTTATGCGCCTGCTGCCAATGAAATCCCACTGCAGCAGTTCGGCGGAGGACTGATCAAATTTTAACTAGCAATTCGTCAATTCAAGCCCATACACACAGGTCGCAATTTTACGGTCTACAAAGACCACATGCTCCTCATATTTGCCTTCAACTCTGCTTGCAATAACTATTCATCAAGGGAAGCATACATCTAGACTTTGTCACGTAGTTCACTTCTGACATACGTCATGTCTAAGGCGTCGAAAAGCCCGCTGCGGAATTTCTCTCATGCGTTAAACTCACTCTCCTGTATTTGCCTATTGGCGACCTTGGCGCCATGGCATCCGCCCAGTCTCAATATGAGGACATATAACGCAGTCTGCAGTCCATTTCGCTACATGTGCAAGTTTTCCTCTCCCAACCAAGGAAGGAACCATTCTCTGTGAAACTTCCACTTGTCCTAGACTTATCGTGCCCGTCTCCTTCAGACAATGAATAATGAAAATTGAATTTCTTCGGGTTACAAAGCGTCGCTTTACAAGTCTTGTTGGACAGTTAGTGGGAATATGAACATACGAATAATGATGATAATGACGGTAGCACAGATAGTACTTCAGAGTGGAAAATATGGTCATATATTTTGCTCTTCCGTAGTTTTGTAGTCCGCTTTGCTTCACAGCACCCGCATTCAACATCAAATAATTCCATGCTAAACTCTAAGTGTAGGATGGAGATATAGTGTTAATTTACAAAGTCTGTGTGTATATGTGCATCATCCAAACGTCTTTTAAATACTGTTATTGTCGGTGTGGTAAAGAACGATTCTGGGAGAGCATTCCACGGGTGACAGACACGAATGGTTAAAAAATTCCTAGGGCAATCCAGGCGGCTAAACTTTACAGCGCGTTTCAATGAGTGGCCCCTCAGGGTTGTTTTGGTGCCAAGTCGCAGTAAAGGTCGGCATATATAATGTGGGTTGCGCAGGATCACGTATGCCATAATCAGTTCTCCTCGTATTCTGCGATAGCTTCCACTGAATACTCCAATATTTGCAATCTCTCCTGGTATGCATGATTGCGCATTCCAATTACGTTCTTAGATACCTGATTTTTGATTACTCCAGTGCATTAATTTCGAGTTGCAGCCATGGATGTCAGCTAACATATGCACTGAGCATTTGTCGAAACCTGGAGATCTTGATTTGTCCCAAAGCCCGTCGCAATAGTCTGACGTATTGGTTCCCAGTCTTCTAGGCCTTTTCGGATTGCCTGGAGCTACCCAAGTCATCTTGAACTAGGAAACCCAAGTCACGTTCGAGAGTTGATTGTTGCAGTACATGCTTTCCGAGCCGGTAAGAGTAGTTGCTCGGATTTCAGATGGAAAGCCCGTTGCATTTACTGAAGTTGAAGTGGAGTAACTTTTGGGCTGAAAATTTATACACCGTATCTAGTTCACTCGCAAACAGATGCTAGTCGGCGTTCGCCAAAATCCTGCGTCAGATATCATCAGCAAACTTTATGAAGGTTTAAGCGATTCACTGTGCAATGTCATTAATAAACACAGAAATCAAATATGGACCTAAAACTGAGACTTGCGGCACACGACACTCGACTTGTATGGGGTCCAATAATGAGCTCCGAAACTTGAGTACTAATCGCCGTTGAAGTAGAAAGTTGGCATTCCAGCTTAAAAGAGAGTCGCTGATCCCGTACTGCTGAAGCTTGGAGAGGAGTATCCGATGGTCTAGCCGATGGAAAGCGTTGGTAGAATCCAGGTAGTCCACATCAACGCCTTCTTTAGCGTTAGCTGACTCCGTCTAACTATTGCGTACGAGTAGTAAATCCGTTGGCCATGACAGCTGTGGACGGAAACCGTGCTGTTCAGTCTTGAGGATGTTACAGTTTTCTACACAACACACCAGTGCATCAGCAACAATGGATTCCATGACCTTAGAGAGTATAGGAAGAAGGAATACTGAGCGGTAGTTAAAAGAATCAGTACTACTTTCACATTTGTGAATCAGGTTTAATATTCCGAGCTTTTACATAGCCAGAACTTGATGCTGGTCAAAGCAGCCTTGAGAAAACTTATCTTGAGTTTCTGTCATTTGGCTTACTTCTGTTTTCAGTGCCTACGGACGAATGGTGTCGACGAAGGCGAGTTGTGCTTGCGTAGAGACGTTAGCTTTTGCAAAACCATCTCCGCGGTAAAAGTGATTTGTGTTACCCCTGGCGAATAGACAACAAATTTGATGGGTCGCTGGGTGGCAAGACCCTCTAAAACTTGGGGCATATTGCATCTATATTGCGTATGCTGCTCTTATAATCGTCCTTTTTGGGCCATCAGCCATCCTGAGTGGGGGAAACTCTTGCCTCACCTTTTGTAGGTTATAATTATATACTTGTAGAGCCGTTGCTGGTTAGCGTTAAAGGCGTTTGCGACGTTGTGAGGATAGACGGCATTGCCTTTTCTTAGCAGTTGTGTGCAGTGGATGCGTGGTGTTAGTACTTGTCCCAAGTTTCTGTGGTTGAAACCTCTCTCTACCCTCCCGGTGCTGTGTTGCATAGTCATCTATTTCCCTATACCGCATCCTACGAGTATAACTTATGTACGGACATCTGAAGCTTCTGTAACCAGCTACCAGAATTTCTTGATGAACTCCAGCCAGGCGACTTCCGGGGTTGCTTTGACAAGAAACGACCACGTTTCAGTGCGGACGAGCTGGGCTCATCGATCTTACCTTATGATGGTTCGCACCGTCTCATCGTTCTCATTTCGACATACAGCATAGCAAACGAAGTTGAAAATGATGACCGCTTGATTACTGCGACCCAACGGGCAGTCTTAACCCAACACATCAATCATATTCTCTTCGTCTATAAGCATAAGGTCTAACGCAGATTGTCTGTTACCTGTTCTGAACCGAGTGGGCAAAGTGCTGTGATTGTAAATAGGGACAGTATTTACGCGATCTTGTAGATCGGCTTTGAATGGTTCGCCGGTTGTGTATCAGTTTTTGCTCCATGTAGGTTAAAAGCACCTATGATAAGTATTTAATGTGCTTTGTTGTAAATTGCATGTTAAAGCAGCTGCTTGATGGTAGAGTTAGGGAGACAATTCACACAAAAATAGAGCCAGGCTTCCTGCCTTTTAACTACAAGTGGCACCAAATATAGTCGGGGAACTGCGATTCGGAATCCTCCACGGCTTCCCACTGCAGGTCGCCTGTAATACAGGATTAACCCTTCTTCTTTTTGAGCCTATCATCCTGGATCAGCGACATGCCATATAGCAAAACTGCAACGTGCGTCATTCCCGTGTGTAACTATATCTCGGTGATACCAATGACACCATGTGACCCGGACGTTTGGCGATCTTTTTCAGCTTAGCCAGGTTATAAAAAGACACTGAGCATTCATATATTTGCAGGCCAGTTTCTCGGTCTCTTGGAGTCCACATAGGGTTGAAGAGGTTAAGTGTTGGAAAACGCCGACCGTTGTGATGTCGGCAGTTAATCCTGTTTTGATTGGATAATGAAACCTCGTTTGCGGTTTGATTCCGCCAAAATGCGTCCCAATATTTGTTTAGAGCGACGTCAGAATCAATTAAAGCAACAGACAAGTTACACACCCTACATTCTTCGGTATGCTTGCTGCTTCATTTGCTTCAAGATGTGAGCTGTGCAAAGCTTCTCGAGCTTTAACCGAAGTTAAGCAGAAAGACGTTTCCGATTTCTCCGCCATTGATCTAATACATTTGTTGCTTGTTGCTCTGACTGAACCAAAGGTTTTAGAGTTCTAAGTCCGCATCATTTATAATTTTGTAAAAGAGGTATCCACAGTGTTTGATGCATTGCATTCACTAACAAATACAGGTATACGTGCTTCTTTGAAACTGATCACTAAATGTTTCGTTTGGCCACGAGTACAGAAAGGTGTACCTACTTGGGCTTGCGCCTGCCATCTATACCAGACATCAAAAATACATCGTCACACCCTTAGTCCTGTTGGTACAATCCCCAACCCCGACTCTAGGTTCACGCGTGTAGATTCAAACCTGGTAGGTTCTGTTGCATCCTTCACGCCGATTCGTGTAGATACTTACATGTGTCGACCGCTTTACCAGATGGTCAGAAGCCATTCCCGTAACAGACTGAGCAGCTATGACTGGGTTTTGCACTATGGAAGACAATTCACCATTACAAATGACCGAGTAAGGCCCTCAGAACATTCACAATTCGATACGTTCGACACAGTTATAGGCTGCCTTCGCATTCTTACGACAGAGTATCACCCAGCAGCCAACGGTTTCGTTAAACGCTTGCGTAGACAGCTCTAAGCCTCGCTCTGCGCCCTTTCGACGCTAGTTGGAGCGGAAACATCTCGTTTATGCTCTTAGCATTCGCAGCACAACCAAATCTGAAACGCAATGTACCGCAGCGGAACTGGTTGATGGCACAACGCTAAAGTTGCCAGGAGCCTTTGCTTGGACTCCCGCATCAACGGGTATACCGCCACCTAACTTCGCGTCCTCCGTAGTTCAACGCATGTGTTCGCTACACTTGATTCCGAATTGTGAGCAGACTAGATATGTACAAATGCACAGCAGGCTTTCTACCTACACTCACGTCTTCTTGCGCACCGGCGCTGTTCGGCCGTTCGTCCAGCCTCCCTACACTGACCTATATAGCGTTCTGCATTAGACTCCAAATAATGCCACTTTAGACAAACGTGGTCACCGAACAACGGTATCCATTGACCGCCTCAAACTGCCTTTCGTTAGCAATCCATTTGCAAAGCGCGCTGTTGCTCTCACACCAACACCCGCAACTCCGGTGACTTTTCGATCACTGTACATACCGAAACCTTCCTTTTACATTGTCTGTTAACATAACCCGTCACAACCTCAGGTAAATGATCAACGCAGTAGACCGATCAAAAGTCCGGTACGTTTTACAGATTTGGTAAAATTCTGCTATTTACAGTAACCCGCATTTTTCGTCCTTATTGGTACTCGTGCGCCTCATCCACAAATGCATTGCCGAATCGACAAAACAACACAAAACATTTCGGAAGGTTAAAAGCTTATTCGCTTTTATCATGCAAGCCATGTCCCCTCTGCGCGGTCAGAATACTTCACCCGAAAATTGCCCACTCCTTCTGAGTCCTACCTTCTAGAAACTCAACCGCCAAAATATAAAGGCCTCCTTTCTGATCCAAGGAACAATCAGTCGCCCTCGGTCGCGGACGTCCACGAAAGTTTTGGCCCCCAAACGCCCGGATAGGCGTTGCCGACGAGGACACCGGATTTTTTCCGGGGCGGAGGTCCGTGTACTGGTCTGCGGTTGGGGGAGTGACAACACCCAAGCACACCGTTGGGTCTGCAACGAAGAGAATGTCCTGTACGGTAATTTTCTGGACCTGCCAGTTCTTTCGCAATTCCACCAGCCTGCATCTACAGCACAATGTTGAAGCACCGTGGTCCACACGACCAGCAAATATGATTAATAGGCAAAGTTGTGATCCAGAAAACCCTGATACACATGCCATATTGGAATCCATTATATATGCTCATGCGACTATTTGCATTAATCCTCAATTCGCGTTCTTCTCTACTAACATCTTCATTGCAGGCTTCCAAAAATTAACCATCTAGGTGGAGGTCCCTCAGTGCACCTGCAAACATAATATAACTTGACGATATAAAATAAATAAAATGTTTTTGTTCTCGACAATGCAAAGCAAACGTTTACAGACATGATCAAGTTAAGCTAACATAGTGTGATCAAAAATGTACAAAAATACATGTTTGTCATGGGAGTAAATGTGTGCATGCGTGTATGTACTTAGGTAATAATGTATGAGTTCCCTACGCTCAGGCTGATGTTGCACTCACTATGCTTCCCCACCGCCGTTGTACTAAACATACTTACACTTAAACTAGGTCTATTTCAAGCTGGATAATGTTCATTCCATTTTAATGAGTTTGTTCTGCCTACCTAAATAATCTCCTATTAAATTCACACAACGTTTACGCGAATTGTGCTTATCTTTGTTAACGTTATTGCTTTTGTATACTTTTTAAGATAGTTGTGGACAGGTTGTACTTATCGCGGATGCGTTGCTAGCCAAATGACTTCATCTAATAATTTAGCGAAGAGTTATCTCTGCATAGCTTATGCTTTAGCTGATATATATGTATATTTACATATATATATAAATGATAATATTATTTCAAGTGATTTTCTGTTACTTAATATCCCCAGGGTGGTAGCGTTTATGTACATGTTGACAAGGTGATTACCTTCTACTATCCTGTACCTCGTCAATACTGGCTCCAGGAGACAGTTGGCCGTTGCTGTAGGGGATGGCGTGCAGGATCCTTGTGGACGGACTTGGCTCTTAGAGTGGTTTCCTGCAATCATTGTGGAGCGGAATACGGTTCAGCCACCGCTTTGTGTGCACTTGATTACAAAAATATAGCGTGCTTGGTTTTGCCTGTGTAATAGTGTGGACCGTCTCCGTTAATGAAACGTAGCTCCTATCCACATATCTGCCGGTCTTTTCATTCCGGTTTACAATCGATAAAAGCGTATGATTGGAGCTGAGTGTGGTGCAGCCCATATCAACCATGGTCCCACTGAAGGCGCAGACGTCCTGTGGCTGGTCTCAGTGACAGGCAAATCCAAACGTGAGTGTCGCCAACCGCTTGTTTATGTGTGTAGCTGTGCAGCTTGTGTTTTTGTATGTACTGCAGAATTGTTGATTGTTTGTAATCGTCCGGAACGTGAGAATAAGCGTTGGATGTCCGTGGACTGAATAGCAATTTGTCGGTCTCCACGGAGCAGTAACTATGGTCCTTGGCCAATCACATCCGTCACGCTGCAGCTAGGATAAGGAAACATTCGTGGTGTTTTATAGAGAGTAGGTTTGCCAAGCGAAAAGCCACCACATCCTGGAACACTGTCGCCGAACTATTTGCTGGAACATGTTAAACTCGCCAGTACCTGTGTGCGTATATTCAGTGCCAAATGTTAGCACAGCTTTATAGTTGATAAGAACTATGCGCATTATTTTGATTAGAATTCTTTACCTTATTACTATTCCTATTGTTATCACTATGCGGTATATTGTTTCGACCAGAGGCAATACTAACCTGGATCCTAAACTTGCCACTGGTACCGTGTATCTTGTACTCCTCAAATATTGTGCGCCCCAAATGTTACGGATTGCTCGGACAAGTGCTGAAAATTTGGCACAGAGACACTGGCTGTTGGCCGTGTCAGAATAAGAACCAATGGTAAATTACCCACAGAAATCTTTTAATGAGATGCTTAGGGACCAGGTGCATACATCTCATCCTAAGTTGATCAGCTACAGTCAGGCGTACTGTTGGTGACGTTTAGCACTGACATTCTCATCCGTGTCTACCTTTCGGTAACACAAATGTGTCAACCTACTTAGGAGCGCACCTGTCCCCATAGGCGCATAAATCTAACCCTGTTCATACATCTAGGGACTCCCGTTGGCTAATGTCCAAGGACGAATGTGAATGGTACTGATATTGAGTGGTATTTCCTCAGGGGAAGAAAAATCTTTTGCCTGTTTTAAGTTTTAATAATGGCACTTCGTTTGACATCTGAACAAGTTATCTTGTTAGCGTTATGTGTGAAGTTGCTTGTAAAATTATATAGTTTCAACTCACATGAATACCCGGAGAAACGCACTTCTCCTATGAACAAGACCATGCCTAACCAAGCAGTCAAGTCCGGTTTGTCGGCTTCTTTAGAGCCTCTTTTATTGTACGTACATTTTTACAGCTTCTTCTACAAGCGGCGGCGACCTGATCGTTTGTGACCGTTTCAAACAATGGCTGATTCTTATCGGGATCACGCTTACGAGACGCGAGATTTTTCTTTACGCCCTGATTCCTTTAATGTTACTCCATCAGTGCTTCCTCATCGCGCTTATTCTGAGATGATGCAACTGTGCTACCCGGCTAAACCGGCTTTGACACTGGCCTCAGCAACATGGCTGAATCCGCACTGCCTGCTTGCATTCCATTCTGTAGACGAATGTGCGCGTCTAACCAGACGCTTCGTTCACATCTTCGTAGTCGCCTGTGCCTAATTTGTGTCTGTTTGTCATCGCTGTCTGCGCACTATAAACTGTATTAATAAATGCTCCTAGTTCGAATTTGACCTCGGTTGGAGCCGCTCAACTCCCTGATTAGGAAGCCATGTATTTTGCTACACGTAGAAAGATTATTAGTCATATGAATTACAGCGGAATTAAAGGAATGATTAGCGTGGTCGCTAGCACCGTGATGTGAGTTCTATACAATGTGCATGACAAAGTCTACGAATTTAGAAAATAAGGTCCAATGGGGACGGGTTTCTTACAATCACGTAACTAGTATACCAACCAAAAACTAATGCAAAGGAGCATGCAAGGCTAAAGCAAGAATCTAAGCAGCAATACACTTTGAAACAGCATCCCAGTAAATTTCCTTCCAGTCCAGGTCGGGGCGATTAAAGTCCCTCTTCATTAAACAAATATTCGTGTGACAACAGAATCAGGTACATCGGCAGGACTGAACAGGCTTTGTATTTCTAGCGTAAAGAAAAATTTATTATACTGGGTTCAGCGTAAAGTTAGTCTATCCACATCGGATGGCACGCGCTCGCGTTAGAAGTCGGCGTCTACCATGGGCAGACACATCTTACCAAATAATCAACGGAGTATGCCCATGTCAGTGCTCCGGATCTCGTTGCATCATAAAACTTCACGCCTTTTGTGATTTGCAAATGCCGTCGCAATAAGCCGAGTTACGCCAGTGTTACGTGTCCAAAAGCAATTATTTGGTAATGTGCAGTTGACGTCGTCCTAATGCCAAAAACATTGACCACCACTATAAAGCTGATTGGCTCGAATTTGCTCTCTGAGACTTATAAAGAAATCTCCCATTTATTGAATTTGTATTGATGAGCTAAAACAAAATGCCAAAAATACGTAGTAAGGAGAGTAAAGGTTGATTGGACGTACAAAGTAACACCGTCTCCGAGGCGATCGGAGGTGCAGTCACCCTACGTTAGTGCGTTGTCTAGCAAGCACACTTCACACTCCATGATGTCTGTGAACAAACACCTATCGGTTAAGGCTTGAACATCTGGACGGCAGTTGTCAACATCGAGGCTGACTTCGCACATTTTGTTTCGCAGGCTACGCAAATTACGAAAGATTACCTGTAAGTAATTAGCATCATGAGCCCGGGATCATGCGCCCCCGGAACCGGTTCTGACAGGGAAGATTTGCAACGCCGGCTCACCACCAGAAGACCAAGTATGCAAATAGCTTTGCTCCTGTTGCAAGACGCGCTTCCATATCGCACATCATCCAGCAATTTTAGGATCCCTTTCAAACCGAAATCTAGTTGCAAATAGACACCAGTGCCTTTGACTTTAAAAGCAAAAGGTAAGAGAGATTGGCGTACCCGAAACAAGCTAAGCAACACGCAAAGGCTAAACACAGCCTTGTCAGCCGACAGGATACCGAGTCTGGTGAGTTCTCACAAACTGACGCCAGGAAAGCCTCTCAGTAGAAGTTTGATAACGTATGATTTACTCACTGCATGTCATCTAGCATAGCTTTTTTGGAAGAACAGCAGATGACTCAGTGGCATTACTGAAAATAAAACCACAACCATCATACGAGTCTGTGACACGGAATATTTACCGAAAGCTCGGTAGAAGTTGGCTTTTTCGGATTAGCGTCAGCATTTAGATTACAAATTGGTAGACAAATTCAACTGCGATGCGAAGGCAGTGATAGAAAATGTGGGGAATGGGAATAGAGCACCCAACGGACATCCTACATCTGCCTTGCGTTTTATAACCTTTTTAACCCACTCCCACTTTTATTTGACTAGGGTCAGGCCAGGTCAGAGCAGCAGCCAGCATGTCTACCTCACTAACAGAGGAATCAAACACGGTACCTGAAAGTCCGTTGCCAACAGTGTCGTTGCTATTTCGTGTACTGAGAGTAGACTGTGAGAAAACAGACGCTAGGTCTGTCAACTTGTAAGTATCCGCCACTGACTCTTGACGGAGACTTGAACCGTCCAGACACTGTAGAAACCAAGCACATTTTCCATCGAGCGAACACAGCTGAGACATCAAGCTTTCCAGAGAAACCGGATTGATGTTACGGGCGTGTATGGTTTCGTCATACACACATAACAGTCATCACAACTGTGCGGTATGATCTCGCTACTGGCCACAAGTGCTTGCTGCATGTGATGCAAGCCAGTACAGTTCCAATGGAACCAACGGCAACGTACAACATTGTGCGACTCAGGAGGAGTTCGTAACCGCGTTGAGACAACTCGATTTATTATTTAAAACCAACGAGTCGTCGGAAGGCGGACATGATGAGTTTGAACAAAACTCGACAACCATCTCGACAGAAGTAGTTAGAAAATTAAATAACGACGAGATAAACTACAGTTGTGAACCAATTTACTTTTACCAGATGTAAAATCAACAAGAGAACAAGTCTAAAAGACCAAGTATGAACCGTACGTATTGGAATAGGCCTACCACATGGTAACAGGCGAAACAAATCCGGCGTGAACTGCAGGCACAGTTGACAGGTGGTTTACAAAAGAACTGCGACACAACGATCAGGAAATCAGGGCAAACAGCCAAGTTCCACCGAACTGAGAAAACCAAAAGAATGCAAAGTAAATGCGCTATTTTCACATAGTTAATAGCAAGTAGACATGGAGCAGTAGCTGGTTTGCCTCCAGTGGTCAAAAGACGATTAAATATTCAACGATTCAGAAATCACCAAGGATCAGGAAAGAACAGGAATCAAAGACAATTCGTGTTGGTAAAAGAGTAAGCTTCCAGCAGTTCGACGTATAAATAGATACTTTTTCTGGTAGAACCATAAAGAAAGGAGAGGAAATAGTAAGAGCAATAAAGCCGATATTTTAATGTACATGCCAGGCGCATGGCACGCGGTTAGATGCTAAAATGGCTATTCAAATGAATTCGGGGAACAGGGCAAACCACATATTACTCAAGCCTCTTTTAAGGTTCGCCACTGTTTGCGGCAAAGTTATTAAAAGCGAGTTTCCAAAGATGTTTTACTACGTGACTGAGTGATAGGAGATTGGGAGTGTTTGCTTGCAGGTTGAAATAAACGCACAACATGCTGTCAGATATTATAACTGCTAAAACGTAGTAAGTGTATCATAGTGCGCGAAGGAATATGCTTACATCGACTTTGCGTGTAAAAGTCGTCACCACATACCGCTTGAAAAATAACATTGCAAATGCCAGTCAAATACTTTACATCCTACGCTAGGTCCGCAAATTTACTGGTAAACGTACCCACCAAACGATTCAACGTAGCCACGTAGTGTGCCATGATGACCGCTTCTAACGTGGCGCTACACTGATTTATTGCGCATTATTATCCACTTGAGCCTCAAAAGAGGAATTGAAAGTGCCAGACATTCATATTACCACATAGCATTATATACCATGTACATCTTCATTTATGCATTTTCCCATTCACCGTCAACACAGACAACTATTAGCTTAGCGTACCATAAACCCCACTTCAGCTTATGGGTTCAACTGTTGGTTAAAATCTCGGTCCGGTGAAATATGTCAATCAAACAAACAGAAATTGTTCTGCACATTGTAAAAGAATACTGTTCAATAGCTATGCTCCACAAGTAAAACCATATACGTTTACTAAAATGTGTAACTACTAGTTCCCTTCAACTCGAGCTTGTCTGAGCCACACTGTATAATGAAACATGGGTCTGTGTCATTTGGTATAACCACAGAGCTTATGCTAATTTCATATTTAGTTACATGGCAAACTACCAAGTCTAAATTAGGCTTGTAATTACCATGAGATGGAAATTTTACTCAGGTGTGGAACCAAATATATCCAAAAGATAAAATATAGTTGCCTCGTTATAAATGTAATGGCTTTGAATATGCTAACAAAATTCCTTTTAGATTCTAGGTACTTCACTGAGCAATTCACGGTATCAATTGGCCATTCTTCAGGAAAATTGAAGCTTTTAAGCCATCAAATAGTCATTCATTTATTTAGCTAGGTAATCAAACGACATTACTTATGTCTTTGAAAAAGGCCAGTTACGGATATTGTCAAGTAAATTCTGCTATGAACACGATGTTTCTGATAGCAGTTTCTTTTATGGAAAGGGAAATATTACTTAAGAAATAAAAACACAAGTTAGGTATCATCAAAAAACGCATTGAAATATTTACCAAGGCATGCATTCTGAATAAGCTCATTTCTATCTTGATTTAGCAGCTTGAGAACCATTTTAATTCCATTTATGTTCAATGCATCATTTAGTATGCTTTTGCTGTTCTTCCGAATGATCTTAACAAATCTAAATATGAATTGTTCCGGATTCACCTGAGAGAAATAATTTAGCAAGTATGCACTTACGTGGTCATATAGGTGGCAATAGCCTCTTCAAAAATAAAGTACATTCATTTCTTTTTTTGACACTATATCTGTATATTAAGAGGTGTGCCACTAATTCATGGTTTCAAATGAATCACAGTGTCGTAATAAAACAGCTAGTGTATTCGACACACTGGCTGGCTTACTTGATGATATTTAGCGTGCGATCAGTTGATGGTAGGGAACGTTAAGCAATTTTTACCTCTGATAATGCACCCTTATATGTCTGCTAACTTTACTAATCAGAATAGCACATGTAACACATTAAAAAGCTGTACATCTCAAACAATTATCAAATAACGCTGACCCTATTACTGCACCTAGGTTATCCTTCCCAGCCTACTTACTCCTGAAGTGGACTTAGGAATTTTGCCAAATTATTCCCTGACAAACAATAAACCAAACCGTTGTAGAAATTAACTACTCTCAAAAGGTGAAAGCCTTTCCGAGGAGCAGAAATAATGAAGATATGAGAGAGTGGATCGGTTTACTCCCTTACATATGCCCACTTGGCAAAAACTATTTTGACATAACATGACACGAAAAACATTCATATTAGACTCTCCCGTAGCATACAGTTAAGCAATAGCAAGTACTTGTGATAATATTTACTCTTATTCCGAATTAATCTACCAATCTCTATACCAACTTTGCAGAGTTTGTCGTATAACATTTGGTTTACAAATGCCATGTTGACTAGCGCAAAATAAACAAGTTTTGACAACAATTCTATTGTGAAACAATTCACCCGTGAATACTACGTGTACAGTAAAACGATATCAATGTCTTTCGGTTAACTTTGTGAATGTATTGTACTATCGCTTTATAGTTAAAGTTCTGAACTGCACTTAATTAATAGATTATGCAGTTAATACATGTAGTATTCGGCTTATTCCGGTAGTATCATTTTTGATACTAGTTTTTATAACAAATTTTAGGCGCCTACAGCAAAGTGCGGCTTGGAGAATAAAGGCGATATGTTAGGGAAAATTCATGTTTTAGTGAAGACAGCAAACATTAATTGAAAGAAATTTTTATATGTATGTGGACAGTTTAATTAACATTCCATTTTGTTACAAGTATTATTCAGCACGAGGGCTTTTTGTTTACCGGCTTCAAGTATTTTCAGCTGTAAACAAAGGTCACACAATTAGCAAATATTAAGTTATGATGTAAAAATACCTTGATTCAAATGAAATAGAAATATAAGAACAAGAAACATGAGTAAATCAAGTACAAACCGCGCTGCGCGCAGGCATACTTCAATAAATACGCCCTAATATTTACTGCTTCAGATCTAGGAAGTATAGTTTTCCTTTCGCCTCTAACTTTATGGTTATGAAACAAAGCTTTCTGCTTGTTGCAACATGGATGGAATGACGCAATTTATCAACTGTTTAGCCATTTGTATATCATTAGTGTTCTGTGATTGTCTATTTGATGTTATAGTGACAACATGATAAATAAAGTTGCGGTATTGAAGAGAGTCAGTCGTTTAAACCATACTGCGTTTTTGTCTGATGTTAAATTTCGCCTCATCGTATATTAGTTTTTATAAAGCACATACAACAAAAGAAAAATAACTCACGGGTGCGTGATAATATAACCATTGTATAGGCAACTTGAGTGCTCCTGGTTAAGATTATTCACCAAAAGACTAAGAACATTAAGATACAATGACTCATCGACTGAGTGAAATGGTTCCCTTGCTGCCAGTCTGTACAATACACTATTTTGTCCACGTGCTTTCGAACTGCCTCTCATGGTCAGTGAGCACGATGTATACATTGAAAGGAAGTTATCACCCATCCTTTTCATTAACTAAAGTGAAAATATATGAATGAATACAGCAGGCCTAACAGGTAAAGAGCAAATAATCAGATGACAAGCCAAAGTTTTGATTAATCAGCATGGTTAAAACTAATCTGAGCCGCGTTTTTCTGATAAGCTACGCAGTAAATCTTCTTTAAATTATGTTTACTTACCTGTCAGCTATCAGATTACACATGAAATAAACGGACAGATTTACGGATTTGCTAGACATAGCTGAATTGCACGAAACCCAACTAGGTAAATGTGGTTAGAAATCCTTGTTGTTGGATGCAATTTGCTTATGTTCAACAAAAGTCTAGCCACATTTTAACAATAAAATTTCTATAACGCATTACCTACGGCACCTATGTATGTTATTTAATTTTCATAGAAAATCACTTAAAATTGAGAGTTTTTCTAAGCTTAGTACTTGAAGGACAACATAATATGATACCTTATAAACAAAGGAATAATTTTAACTATGGTAGGTTTCAAAATGGAGCTCTGTTGGGGAGATTTATGCACTATTCCTTACTTCTTCACATAGGTCAACATATGGAGGTGCCGAAATGAATGCAGCTAAAACATGACATAGGAATAAACATTTGTTCAGTGCGTATAAATATGTTCAAAGATCATTAACGTTGAGTTCCTAGTATTGTAAATTGCGTTGCTATTAAAAATGATTAGAATTTCGGCATTGGGTGAAACGCATATTTATTCAAAGCTATGATGAAATATCAATCGTTTTTTACACACATAGGCCCGTTGCTATTTTATATTGGTTGTTTTAAAATCATAAACCGCGGCTGTCAAAATAATTGTTTTTTTCACTGAACGTACTAGTTGACCAAATTCCCCTGCCGGTATTATTTTAGGTTTTACGTCAAAGCGACTGGACCCATTTGGATCAACTTGGAAACTATGCGTTACACATAAAAGACACATTGTTCCAACTTGTTAAGCAATTTAGAGAATATACCATTTTGCATCTATAAAATTCTTTACACTGGTGGGTGAAATAGGTTGGTATAACAGATTAACTGAACAGTTATTTGCAGCGAAACATCATTGCATATTTCCCTACAATGAGAGTCATACAAAATTTCAGTTAAGGCGTTTCGTCTTATCCATATTCCAAGACGAATAGCATAGTTCACGACTTTATGTTTTGCTATGGGTAACCATTTTTTGTAAGCGTATGTTTTATTGAGGAATATGTAGTTAAAGAAATGAAGAATTTAAAAACTTTTACTAGCTCAACTAATAATATGGACAGCCTCCGTTTTAAAATTGTGAGTCATTGATGGACATGTGACCAAAATGTGATTGGTACGTAAATAATTTTCCATAGCATTCCATTTAGTTAACAAAAGCATATCATCAAAAAAGGTATTATGCAACAACAAAGTCGAAACTTACACAGCCGTTTTATACCTATCATATGAAATAGAATGGACAAGAGCAAATAATTTCGATCTACTGGTAATTAATTGTGCTACCAAAAGTTATACGTATGGTGTGGTTTTTTTAATAGGTTCGAAATGTATTCGATATGCTCATCTTTAGTCTGCTGCCTCATTGTGCGTTCAACAGTTTAGCTGAGAATAAAAGAATGTGCACGAGAAATATTATCCCATCATGTATTAACGCACATAGATATTTAGATGGCATTAAATATATTAAAGATTGCCAAAAATTTCCGGAAATTGGATCACTAATTTTAACAGGTTATTTTGTATTCATGTGTTTCGTATCAGCATATCTGTTAACTTGTACCCCACTGCTCCAATGGTGGAAAGATTTGCCATTATTATAGCGCACCAGTACTGTTTTTGTTGGAGATCATTAGACATGGCTTTTTAAAGATAGTCCTTTTAAAGTGCTTGGTTTGCTTAAGCGCTGTGTGTTGTCATTATTGCTGCCGTCACTTACAACACTTGCAAAGAGTTCGGATCTGCACATTGGCTCAAGTGCGCTCTTTATGTTTTTGATAGTGGGAAGGTCTAAAGTAACCACAGGCAACTAATCGGGCTTACTTACAAATTTCACGATCTGCAGAGTTCAAAGCCAGCTAGACCCTCATGTACAAGGACTTCCTTGATGCCGTGGATAGTCTACATGTCCTTCAAGGTCACAGCGAAATAAATGTTACTTTATGCTTTTCCTCTTTATTTGTGCTACATTTGGAATCCCGCGTGCCGGCCTGTCCTCCATGCTTTGTCCACTTCACCAGGGCCGTTGCACCGGTTTTAAGAACTTGTGCACACAGAGTACATGGCTGTAAGTGTCGCTCCTCTGAACAGCCGAAGCATATATTGTACATGTGTTCACTAAATTATAAGCTCTCATAGGTAAGAGTCATTACCACGTTATCACATGAGTAGGCGGTTTTAGTACAGCAGTGAAACT
>CALYDF020000770.1:0-24230 GCA_944474145.2 Dicrocoelium dendriticum | reverse complement strand
CTTTGCCTAACTCGTTTTATTGGATCCCTTAACGGAAACAAGTACAAAATGCATTAACCCAATCTCCCACAATTCTCGCCACTAAAAGTTATTAATTTTTTGCTACAATGTCATGACGCTAGCACATATCTTTAGGTAGTACATGCTTGGATACACCAAACAGAATCATTTCTTTATTCTCAAGCCAATCATGGTAATCTATTCATCCACAAATTTTAGATCAGCGTATAAATCAGGGTAAGTCGTTATCCATTACATGAGTATGAAAATAACCAAAGTCCACTGGTTAGCAAAATTGGTCAATGCTTGCTCATTGATAAATGAAATCCTACCACGATTCCGACTTTGTAATCTCGTTAGATAAATGCTGAACCTACGCCTCTAACCTCGCTCATTTTGCTGCAAAGATCAAAAGTCGGCATTCAGTGAGTCCCAATATGTTTCGTCACGGTTTGTGGAAGTTAAGTCTACCACATCAAATAATGTGTTTTGTAAAATGAAAGAAGAGAGTTGCAAATTATTTAAAAGTGGACACTAGATCCCGAGAGCCTCTGCCATTTATCTGTATCGCTCAATCGAATAATTCCGGGCGCACAATCCGGATAGTTTCATTTCCAACCCAAGGTATGTATACGGCTCTCTTGCGCCACACACATTCGGTATCGGCTTCAATACGCAGAACTTCCAGTCGTTTGGCAACGCACTTCCATGCAATGAGCTGATAAGCAACTAAGTTACAAAGTCGATTCGATGGCCCATAATGTCTTGAGAATCAGCAGATGGAGCCGCTCAGGACTGACAGGCTTCATGCAGTCACGGCTAGGCAGTGCTTGCTTAAATCTTCCAAACTCTAATCCACGCTGCCGTGTACAGTTGGGTCTGCTTTTGTCGAACTAGTTACAGGCGCATATCGATATTAAGCACAATAATAATTCCACCAAAATTTCAAGTTCTGGTACAACGTGGCTATTTGCGATGTGAAGCGCCTCGACTGGCAGATGTGCGGCGCTATTCCACCAGAAGCCTGAGTAAATATTGATTTGGACTTACGGGGGAATTCCCTCAATATTCGACCAGCCTGGGTATAGCGGTCAACATTCTAGTCATCACGGAAGCACAAATGTGGCATAGATCCTCATGTATGTCTTTTACATAATCATGATTGTTAGCGCAGCAGCGGTAGAAACCACTAGGACTGCATGAAGCGTCGCTGAGCAGTGAATCCAGATTTGAGTAGTCAAGGATCTTTCGGTCAACCGGCAATTGGTGGATTTTTTCAACCACCATTAATAAGTTGCTTTAGCTCAAACATCACGGAATTAATAATGTCCATGCTGACAGATCCACATATGGAGAAATAAGGGTGCACAGTTCTCTTAGCCTACCGAGACTGGATAACATCAAGCTTGGAATACATTTCGTACATTAAGGACGGCCGAAGCATTGTCTTCACATGTTCGTGTATTTAAGCACTTGTAAGCCGTCACCCCCCTAACACATGTTCACCCATTTCGAGCGTCGAGCATTCAGACTGTGAATTTCGATGTATTAAATGGACAAGGAAAAGCGTAACTGCACTATGAGCATGTCGTTATATTCATTAAATTCTAGACCAATTCAAACATACAATGGTTACTAGTTTTGATGACCTGTGCAATAATATTATCTCACTGTTTCGTACTGCATGTGATTTAGGCATCCGACATGGCGAACGAGAAAAAAGAGCAGGTAACTTTTCGTTGGTCAAATATAACGTGTTTGCAAACATTGCAACAATGTTACACTATACTTATGTTTCGAAATCCACCAGAGTTAAGCACGATCAAAAGATAAGGGTTGTTTTCGGTTAATTAGAACGGACTAACCTCCAAGTCAAACGTCCTCTGACTCATATAAATAGTTCCTTGATCACAATTATTAACGACCGAAAGCAGGTGATGGGCATTCCGTCATTACTGCATCCGTATTATGATCTTTCAAACCGTACTTGAGGGAATGGTCTTATAACTGCAACCAGGATCTACTCATGCTTTGGTTATCAGCGTCGCAATCTCGCAATGCCGTAGCAAATTGAACGCTTTAAATTTCTCAACTTTCCCATTCTCAGATTGTTACATATGCTTAATTTATTTCTTTGAACTTGCAAGGCCGACGTTCAAATGGCTATTTGATATCCACCTTCGCTAACTTTGTTTCGATACCATCACTATTACGAATGCGACGGAAAGCGGCTTAATGTTACAAAGGAGCTCAATTACAATGATGATTATACCAAAGGCGTCAGCTACTAAGATTCCTCAATTATGCAAAACCTTACACACGTTTCAACTTTTGTGATATGCGCGCATCCTGAGTTAATTGTTGTACATCCCAACCTTATATTTGCTTGTGTGCGTAAATCGGTGAAGACTTGCTGCTTAACTGATGGATAATGCTTGAAAATTTAACATATTTCTGCAAACCAATTATATTATCTACAGCGCTTCCGAAAGGCATAGGACTTTTAAGTGAGTATTTCAACGTTGTGTCGTACTTACATGCCTAAAATACCTGGTAATGTGATTTCGTAAACATTAGCCTCATATGAAATACTCGCACTTTATAAATCATTTAGCTGAAACATGCTTCATTTTCGCCAGTTTTAAGTGCACATGTGATGGTTAGTGCCATTATGTTATTCGATTATGGCGAGTGTTTGCAACAGGTGCTTCACGGCAGACGTGAGTTATAATGCCTAAAGAACTGGGGATTATGCGGTATTTAGAAAAGCATTACTGAGCAACGGATGCGCCGTCCATTAACCGAAATATTGTGTAGCGTATTTATTATTTGAATTAGATACGTACAGCGCACAATGTACTGAGTCATTCGCGGTCCGCTACTAATTATTTATAGAGAATCCTACGAATTTCAGAAACTAAAATATGTGGATAAACTCATACCTCGTTCTCCAGATTGCCACAATTCTCGTTCCGCTATCTGACAACGTTGCATAATTCACCATTATTCCTCAAACCGGAAGGTTATTATAAATGGGTGGTGGACAAATTTTCAATCACAAACTACTGGTTCCTGACAATGCCTGGCATTAAGCACACCTTGTGATAGATATCAGGCACATATTCCATGTTTTGTGAAGCAATATTAATCAGCGTGTTGGAATAACATGCTTGAATCAGATTTGCTGCTTCCGTCTGACTATTTTTCCTTTGATTACGTTGCACCGTTCTAAATTCGCAGGTGGCCTAGGGAAAGTATTAGGTGAGTTGCATTTCAGAATTCTGCAATTTATGACCGTTTATGCGAACACATTTTCAAGATCATCATTCAAAATTATTCTTGAAATCTGAAGCTTATCCAAAATGACGGTGTACCAATATGCAATCAAAAACTATTGGTTCCTGATAATGTAAGGGATTAAGCAAACCGTGCGATAGAAATCAAGCATATATTCCATGTTTTCTGAACCAATATTAATCAGAGTGTTGAAAATTAATAGATCCACAAGCCCTTTGCTATAAGGATACACAGCTCCCAAATGGGTATCTAGCAGCAACCTTGCCGGTTTGGCGCTTGCATATGTCCTATCACATATACATGAAACGTCCGGTTTCGCTAGATAATCAGGCAGTGAAACCCAATGTCGAAGAGGATTTTCCTGTTCAAAATGCTCAAATTGCCGTAACTTTCCAATATATATCATCATTGGTTACAAAACATTTCATCATCTAGTTTAGGTGTACTCAATGAGACTACGGTGAACTTGATTGGTTATAAGAATGAAATTCCTAACCTTAGGAAATACGCGTTATCCCATTAACACTTGTTGATTCTTCGTATTTATTAAGACGTCAGTGTAAGAAAATGAAAATGCTAGGATCCATATTCGACGGAACCCGACGCATATAACACAAACAATCAGTTCAATCCTATCGCAAATATCAAGAAAACTCCAGTCAGAACAGAGCGCACCCATTATCGCAGGTAATCTATTTCAAGACTGGCACAGTAACTATCGTTTTCTGTACCTTAAATTCGTTTGTACTATTTTTCGACTAGCTGCAGTCAATTCTGCGCTAATGATGTCACCGCGACTGCTAATGAATCTTCTGAAACAGACTTGTGAAGCTCGATGAACAAACAACTTACTAACAAAGAGTTTTGGAGCAGTAGATAGGTAATTACATATGCATGTATTATACCGGTTGTCTGGTGCATTTCACTCTTTATTCCACAAACATGCTCTCATTCCATGTGTACATGTTGTACAAATAATCTAAGCATTCTAGCACGTTGTCTGATATGATCTGCATTGTGATAACATATGATGTAAAACACATGGGCTAGAAATGCTTTTCCACCTGGTGAAACTCGGATGCGATAAACCTGCGTCGAAATTGCATTCGGTTTTATCACGTGGTCAGGTTAACTTGTTGGACACAGCCATGTATTGTAGCTGACTCTCATCATATGGTAGAGTAGATTGTTAGGTATTTGTGTCATGATACACCATTATGTGATGGCCCTGCATATCCTTTTAAAGGCAAATTCACACACATATGCCTAACATTTTACCAGGTCACAAAAATCATATAATCTCTTATGCATTAAAGTTCACACGGGCATTCATTCTTTTTCTCCAAGAGGATTCACATGCACCCACTATCATTGACACTCACATTGGTCATAGTGCATTAACAAAGGAGACTCCCTGGATGTAAGCACAAGGCTAAATGTGTGTCAGTGCTAGAAGTCACCAACAATACGTCTGACTGTAGCTGGTCCACGTAGGGTTAGGTGTGTGCACCTTCTCCGTCAGCATCAGTTTAACAGATCATTTGTTGGCATTGGTAGGTATTCAGAAGCAGGTGGTGGCCGGGCGTCCCTGTGACAAATTTCCAACGCTTGACCTTGCAGTCCGAATTGTATCGAGCGCACAATCTGTGCTCGGAGTAAGGTGTAGAGTAACAGTGGCACATTTAAACTTGAGGTTAGTATTGACTTGGGTCGAATAATATACCCCTAAAGTTAATAATAACGGTCAAGTTTCTTCCCATTAATGTGTTGCAGAATTCAAATAAAGCTATCTGATTCCGTAGCCGTTTGTGAGGCGCTCAATCAAATGTTTTCTGCATGTGCAAGCATAAAATTAATGTGGCATACTTGGAGTTAACGGAGTCCACCATGTACCTTAGGTTTTGCAGCTAACGGTATGTGTACGATCGAAAATCAAGAAATTCTTATATATTCCGGAATCTCAACTCCTTTGAGTTAATGAACGTCCTCACAATATGCTTACCAATTACACAAATTATCCGGTTATTATAGGATGTTTTGCCTTAGCCTGTGGTTGTCTAACTCCGTTTTAGCGCAACCATATTAGCGAGGGCTAATGAATAAGCTCTGCTATTAATTTGCAATTTACTTTGGTTTCAGAAGAACGGCAAACTTATACAATAGGAGCAGGGACATATTATGCCCTCCAGTTTCATGGAGATGTATGGATGGCATCAGCATCTTGAATAGGGCACGGTTATAAAGAACTTGTTGCTTGGGGGATATTGCAAGTACAAATAGCACACTAGATGAAGCCAAAGTGTAATTATAGCGTTAACTTTAGACGACATGTAGGTTGGGAAGAAAGAGCAAATGAGCCTGGATGCCGTCCACCATTTCAGTAATTAAGAAAACGTGCTTGTTGGTCATTCGTCGGAGAAATCAGACCAGATCTTTTGAATAACACGACATTCTTATAATTGCTTGATGTTTTATATGTTTACCTCATCAAATGTAAGTGCATGATTTCAGCGATGCCACGGTGCATCTGTGGTATTATTGTAAACTGTATTATCGGTTATTAGCTTACGATCAGTATACTAGATTTCTGATTCATCAAACATTAGGCATTTCGATTAAGTGTTACGGATTCGTGTTTATTTTGCAGCAACGAAGGGTAAAGATTGCTGCAACGAATGATAGAACGGCTTCAATGATGTGCATGCAATGTTGGAGAGAAAGCAATCAGTTCAACTGCAGCACTAGGTAATTTGACGGAGGTGTCTCCTGTTAAGACTGCGGCTGGTGTAATCGAATGGAAGTAATTGTTTCTTGTCCATTTTAACGGTGATGGTTAATGTTGTGTCGCCGCTGACGCCTTCACCCCACGACAGCAAGAAGAAGTCCAAGACGAGCCAGAAGAAGACTTGTATACATGAAATCACAGTTGCTTATATAGTTTGAAGGCAAAATGAAGGGAAGCTACTAAAGTACACTTGAGGCAACCAACTGAAGGGAAAACGTCAAATGCAACGGCGGATAAGCAACCGTGTACTCAAGAGCGAATCGCGTATGTCCTTAAAAATACCATCATTGGACTCCAAGCGTAAAGCGAACGACCATTTACAGTGACGGGCGCTGGCCAATCAGAATGACGAAATGAAACGTTTGAATAAATGTCACGAAACAAACGAGAATAAGGAATGCAGGCACTAAAGCTGAAAACTAGTACAATAATTATGTGACAACTAGATATTCTTTTAACATAACCAAGTAGAACAGTGATGAGAAGAAAAATCAATGAAATATGTTCTTGCAAATGGCGCTGCTGAGAAGGACATGACCGTGAGCGTCCATTAATGATGACGCGGATGTACCAATCGGGCTAACCCAGTAGAGCGTTTAAACAACAGTCAAGAAATAGAAAATAGGAAGATTAAAGAATAGCTATGAAGCTCGTTCACAATAAGTGTATATCTTATAGCTCTCCGCCTAATAGTTTTTGTATCATGTTGCCGTCGCTGCCAGGGTTGCTCTCTGAAACGTCTCTCAATAAGTTGTTCTCACCCAATGTAAACAGCACTTTTCATGTGTTCGGCAACCTAATGCTATAGTAACTAATTGGGTCCAACCAACTCTGACTGCATACATGAAGAAAATGTGTACAGACATAATGGGAAGACTAGTGCAGCTTGGATGTGTTAAAATCACTTAAGATTATCCTTTGTATATGCATACATTCCGATGCAAACCCGGAAGCCAAGGTAAAACGGACATCAAACATTAACGTTAACAGGGGTCAAGTTTATAAGCAACGGAAGAGCCAGTTGCCAGCTTTGAGGGACTTATGTAGCGTCAGAATCAAATGTAGCAAAGCGGAGTTACGGGATGTAAAGTTATAGGCGTTGTCCAGAAGCCGAACCCTGTAGGCACCTGGAATTATCTGTCAAGCAAATATTTATCCGCGTTGCTAGTAGTAAGAAAACGCTATTAAATCTGTACTGGTTTGTTCGTTTTCAGTAACACGTTCCTGTAGCAATACACGGTCTGCCCAACCCCTTTGCGTAGTTTCCGTTAAAATATATAACCTTATTGCATAAGACATTCTCCACCTATACTTTACAGCGATCTTTACGATAAAGTTGGGAAAAATGGCTATTTGGATAACATCAGAAAAAGTCAGCGGGGTACACGTTTCAGTAAAAAAGATAGCTTGTAGCTGATTCAAAAGTAAAAGCAAGCTTAGGAAATACCGTTTGCGAATTATCCATCTATCATCCATCAAGCGTAATGGGAACATACCGTAAATGATGGAAGCAGCTTTCGCTTCACTGTAGCTTGTTTCATTTTATTCGCATTTCATTTGTGTGGTAATTAAATGTGGGAGCGTTGGAAACGTGTCCATTTATAGTGATCTTGCGGGTAGGGGTAGTGTGCCATCCGGCATCGACGGTGTACCTTGTAAAATGTGACGCTTGATGTATCATGGATACATTGCTAATGACTTGGCGCTGAAATTATCTGGTCATGTGAAGAAATTTCAGAAATAACGGGTGCATACATTTAGAAACTGCCGCATATGTAGTGAGTTTAAATGGCCGCAGTTTTATTGAGATATAGATATACATGTATATATATATGTATATAAATTATGAAATGTCTACTGCAATATCTCCTGGCAAGACACCATATTGTCAGCCAACGCGCGCTACAGCACCTTGTCTCATAATATCACTGTAGCCGTTAGCATGATGTGTGAAACCCAAGACCTAGGAACTGTGCTTCGATAAGCATGCTGATCATATACCCCATGCGACTGCTCTTTTCTCGTTGCATTCCGGATGAGCTGAAGCGAAGGAGACTAACAGTTGTTTCTTAGGATCAGATGGCTAGCACCGCAGTTCTCGCCTACTCCTACAGTGTAGCGACCCAGTGACTGCGACGGAATGCATTTAAATTCATGCCAGATTGCAAAAATTACTATCATACAAGCATTGCAATCCCTGATACATTAAAAGACCATTCAAATGGAGATCAGGCGGAACCAAGCCTGGTTGTTCCTTAATGGAATACAAATATCGAACTATGAATTGGACACTGGTACTCCATGACGAAGATCCTCACCAGTCTGAAATTCACATGGGGCTCACAAATTGAAACCAAATTGATTATTGTTCATTCAGATGAAACTCAGCTATTACATCCACTCAATTGACTGTTACTCTCAATTATTCGTCAGTTGCATCACACGAATAGGAAATACATCAATTTTCAATAAAAATACCACTTTGCCAAACGCCACATCATCGCCGATGGCAAAGTGGCAGAGTTAATAATTAGTGGCGGCCCACGATGTTTATTCGGGTGATACAGATAAATACGGAGACCAGCCAAACGCTCTTCTCTCATTTTCTGACGTGCTTGCAGCTTGTTGTGAATAATATACAGCGGAATCCGAGAAAACTAACCCTGACATGGACAGCTATTAAAAACTGTTATTCAGGCGGCCAAGTTTACACGCAGTGACATACATTGCTGTCGACGTGCAACCTACGCGGATACATGTTGTCAACAGAAAGCAGAGAGGTCCTGAAGTTTTGATGGACGGTGACATTAACTCCAAAACGCATGCTTTCAATGCATTTACAATGATTGCCGCAGCACACTACACAGGCAGCGCCTATGGTGAAGCGTAAGTATTTTGATTGTCCAGGGTGTATTTAACAGCACCTTCTTAATTTTGCAACAAACCACATGTTCAGCTGCATACTACCTATGTTATTCAATGACGGATGCGATACCTGGAACTCCTATAGTTTTCGTCTCCTTAGATTGGCATTGTTATCAACACCAACTTTCTAGGGATGCCGGACACTCGGTTGTTTCCGGTATTCGTGTTCTTGTTTGAGTGCTTTGTTAGGAACCTCTCCGGACGTCCATTTTAGCTTACTGTAGATAAGACGCGTTGCACCTCTCATGAACTCGCTTCGTCTGAGCATAACTAGTTAGTTATCGCAAAGATCGTACGAATCGGAGCTCGTTTGTAATTCACAGGACACAATTTGTCAAACATAGGATAATGTGGCATTTAGGATCCTTTTCAGTGAACAGCTAAAATTGGGAGGCGTTGTAAGATTGGTTTTCATCTAGAAAATTGATTGCGGGTTAACATATGCTTAGCGCTAATAGTAGTTGTTCTGCTTGCCAGGCAATGTGTACAACGACAAAAATTGTCATTCATGTAGAGGATATATAAGTGCAGTGATGTATTTTAAAACCTGTCGATCTCTGATTGCAACCTATCCAATCTGCGGATTATATGTAGTTAGGTAACAAAATTACTCGGAATAGCTGAATTTAGATTAACCTATCGAAAAGCTTCTCCTGCTTTGCCTTTGGCACTGGCAGATATTCGTCTTACATATGGCTGGGTTGACCGGGAGAATAACTTCTACAGACCATGTGGATAGGCGTTTGAGTCCTAGCTGAAGTAGGCAACAGTCATCGGGAGCGACGATTTCTCTCTAAATCTTCATGTTGTCCGCAAACATGGCACACGGCGACCGAAGAAGCTGAGGTAGATCTTTCATGTGGATCAGGAACAGAGTGGGCCCAAGCACAGCGCCTTGGGGCACTCCACTTTGGAGGGGTACCAATCAGTTGGATGGTCGTCTACCCGTACCCGTCCACTTTCGTCCAACAACAAAGTCGCAGATCCACCGGTGCAGTGAACCACCGACACAACATATCCTGAGTATGTGAAGGAGAACCTCATGTCTGACCTTATCGAACGCTTTACCGAAGTCGATGAATATTACGTCAACAGACTTTCCCTTGCTTATTGCCTTTAACCAATCATGCCTCATAACAAGCAGGTTCGCAATGCATAAGCTGCCTTGCAAAAAGCCGTGCTGTGCGGGCGTCAGGATCTAGTTTGTCTGTAGCAACTGCAACAATTGCTTCTTCACGATTTTCTCAGCAGCCTTTGCCAAAATAGTTGTCAGACAAATTGGCCTGTAGTTTTCTACTTTTCTAGGGTCGCTGCCCTTCGGAATAGGCTTCACCACCGAACATTTTCAGTCAACCGGCAACGAACCTTCCGACAGCGACCCGTTGAAAATGTCAGTCACGACAGGAGAGATCGTAGTCGAAAGGGACTTGAGAACCAGTGAGTGAAGCCCATCAGGTCCGGCAGGTTTGGTGCCGTCAATATTGGCGAGTAGTTGACATACCTCTTCAACGACGCGATGCACACTAACCAGTTCGGTAAAAGCGGTACATTGGTGGTATAATCGCGAGTGGAGACGAAGCGAACGTTGTGCGAAGCTGGGGAACTGGAACCGCGCGGATTATGATTCGTCTGGTTTACTACAACGCACGTATTCATCGTTCAAATAGGCAAGCTACCTAAGTATTCCAGATAAATATTATATTGTCTTTCAATAATATTTTATACCGAAAAACAAAGAAATTTCCAGGTCACTATAAAGCAGTTGACATGCTCCGCCCTGATAAATGGCTTTGCAGTGCCACATTCCAACCACTTACATAACCCACTGATTAGGTCGTCATATACAAGTCTGGTAAGTGAATAGTCTCCAGTGATGTAGCTTTATTCAGCCAGTGGGGATGCCTTGCCCCGTCCATATTTACTCAGTGAAATCGGCATATACCAATAAAGAGCCTTGGACGGTGCTTTCTTTTTCACTCAAGTTAATTGCACAGTTTCATATCATGTGCATGTATGCATATTTCAACCTTGTCTCGGAGAACGTGTTGCCCCCTCATTTTACGGGTCACAAACCATTTATTAATGTTTACGCTTTGTGCGTTATGAGCGATGTATACGCTCACACTTGAGGACATGAATACTTTGATTGTTTTGAGCGTCATTACCCAATAATGCATAATGCCCCTTGACTTCGATTGCACAATTCCGTTGACCGCTGTTTATCATGCAACCCGTTGTCATAACTTTGTGAAATACTTGCACTTAACTTTACATGGGGTTTGCTATCGTCTCGCATACACACTTGCAGTAGTCCCGCATCAAATCAGGCACGAACATTTACGCAGTCTGTGGCTATTGAGGTGAAATACATTTGCCGTCTTTCCACCTAGCAGTGAATAGCAGCAATCCAGTGTGGCGAAATGGACCCCATCTCATTTCCGAAAAGAACATCCTGGCCAGGTAAGTGAGTTCGTCAGTCCACTATGTCAGCAAATGTGGTATTTATCTCTTCTACGGTACACTCGTTTATAGGCGCCCTCGTTACAGATTGCGAGGTGGCACGGCCATGAAAGGCGACCAGGTGTTTCTCAACAACCCACTGGATATTTTATTTCTACATAATTTACTCCTGTGAATTTATATCGTGAACGACCCACCCTGACCACTTGGACCTGTACAATATGGCTACCTTGTGACTCGGTAACACAATCTTGTGTTGTATCAATGCATTGCTTTTTCACGTGTTTTTATGACAGAATTTGAAATAGATCGTTTCTCAGTTCTTGCACGTTGTAGGTTGCTAGCACGAAAGCGCACCTTAAAATAACATGCATATTTGGAATCGGTACAGACGTCCGCGTTGTATTTCTTGTAATTTATCCTTAGCCTTACCAATTTTAATTAGTTATACAGTAAAAGGTATTTCTGTCAGCTGCATGTAATGACTTAAAAATGAAAGAACTGTGTAATCTACACATACCTTGTTTCAGAGACAATAATAAAACACATTATGTGCATGCTTGTTGAGGAACCATCTTAGCCTTCCGCAGTGGCTTTCCTCCTAGCCATAAGGACGTCTGCTTCGGGATCTATCTGCATTTACTACGTACTCCTTGGGGAGCCACGATTTGCCTATAGTAGTGACATGGTCATTGGCAAATAGGATGCTACTGGTGTGGGACCTATATCGGCTGAATATGTCCGTCATTAAGGCGAGTGTATTCAATTGTTGCCGCTGCCGGGTAACAAAATGGATGCGATTGCCCAAGGACATATAGGGACACGGTCAACAACGGCCATAGAGGCGCGTAGAGGCAAGAGTATTGGTTTCGTTAGCGGCAATACTGATACCACTGCTGCGGGGCCAATCTGGGATTAATATTGTTGTGCTCCAAAAAATAACCATTATATTTTGTGTACCATTTGGCTAATGACCATTTGTACACCCCTCTTTCTTATGTTAACCTCCCTTACGTCTATGTTTACCTACATCCGGCTGGACGCTTGACCGTCTTATAAGTTCCATCGCTAAATGTTGCTCTTGTCTCGGTTCAGCTGTACGCGTCTTCTTGTAGCCCATCGGATGCAGTCCGCTGTGTCCGACTCCTATTAGATTTAATATCCGCGCTTAATTTTGCGCACTGTTGCGGACTACAATTCCCCAGTCTTACAATATGCAGCGGTACTGAATGGTTTGGAATCAATATTCGCGGTTCTGCTATTAGCCATAAGGAAACAATTGCTACGGGATAATTATAAGGTAAGTAAGAACACGTATTGAAGGCATGTATTAATATTGTATTAATATTGATGTCAGTGTCATGGGAAGTACATTGCCTTTGTAACCTGCACGCTTGGAATTTGGGAGAGACGATAGCCAAAATGTTGTTACCAGCAATAATAATCTTTCTCCATCGGACAATTACCGGCTTAATAAGCACTAGGACTTTATGCTACTGAAACCAAAAATGCATGCATGTGCATTCCCTACGGGCACCATCAATACTCAAAAATGCAAAAAGAAATGTCAACTGACTTTTGGTAAATATTAGTTGGATGCGTAATATTTTACTACCGTAACACTTATTATTGTCTTAATACAAGCGTCAGTAATTTACGCACATTTATTGCAGATAATTTGGGGCGGAATCTGATTGTTTAACTACGTCAACACGAGACTTTATATGATTACGATCACGTCATGTGTACTCCTCGCTTTGCGTTCGTAGACGAATATGGTCCTTTCCGCATGAATTCGGAAATCCTACGGTCTATTAAAAGTTGCTCGACATCAAATTGTCATCGCTTGATTGCTCGGAGCAAGGCTATGCTGCATAGTACACTGCGCAGCTGTCTTCAAGCTCGGCACAAATATTTCTTCCATTATTACTCATTTTTAGTAACGTTTATTTACGCCCACTGTGTTTTGACGTTCCGCATGGAGGATTCGTCAGAAACATCAAACGCACTTTTACAGGAAACGCCTATCAGCTCGCCGGCTAATTTGTGCGAACCTCACCCACCTGCTTTCGTTTTGACTGAGAAAGAAGTTGACTAATATAGCCCACTTGTAGGCATTGTTGGTTAGTTGCCGTTTCTGGGTTCATCGTTACATATCGTCGTCTAGTCACGGATAACGAAACACAGTTGCTCAATACGGAGCCTGCTTGCCACGAAACCGCACTGCAAGACAAACATTCTGTGGTCGAAATCAACGCCATGCTGCCTCACCTGCACCCATTGTATCCGGAACTATCACGCGATACACGCACTCTGATGCGTACTCCTTGCTTATGCACGGAACTATATGTCAACGTTTGCCGTTACTTCCACCATGGCTTGCAAAATGGCATTCGTCACTTATATTGTGATCAGTTGCACTTTGCGCTTTCTATTATTTTAATGTTTCAGATCCGCATAGGCGAAATAGTGTTGTTCCGCAGTTCACGTCTGCAGCTTTGTCCTATACTTGCGAAATGGGCAAAGCCCCGTCCACAAGCTTTCTTGTCGGAGTTTATATTGGATTAACGAAACATTTAGACGCGAAGCAACTTCTGGCACCAAAAATTGGTGGCATCCGCCATGCGATGGAGCTGGGCGTCCGTATATGTGATGAATGAAAACCCACCAAGGTTATTTTGCAAGGTGTTTTCTTGGTTGTATAAGAATGAGCATACATTTGTCAAGTAAAACAAACCTCAGGATACTCTGCCCTCGAATATTTTTCCACTGTTGTTAAGGTTGACGCTTCGTACACATCAAACTTGTGTAGCTGTTATTCTTGGCGGGCACATGACACTTCCGCAGTCTAAGGACGCTGCACTCATGACCGACATGGATTTCTGTTCAGAAGCCAGAAGGAATAAAACGTTGGTGATTCATCCTTCGAGACACTTCGTATGGATAAGGTCGAGGCTTCCCGTTTGATTACATGCACCAGCTTTGAATCGGCATCACTAAACGGTTGCGCCATCTGTAGCGCATTTGACCCATGGCAAGAAACGTGCTCCTTCTTACAATGGGTACCACTGCCAATAATACAGATTTGCCAACTCGGCATGCAACGGCTTTCAACTCAGGTCCCAGGGACTCTTCTGGATGAGGATCAATCAATCTCTACTAGGCAAGCAACCAAATGTTTGGAATCAGCGAAAAAGCTATTTATAGTAAGTATGGAAACCAGCCTGCAAATCAACGGGCGAAGTAAAGCGACCAAGGCAGCCAAACACAATACTCGACGAGCTGATTACAAACAATCAATGGGTAAAATTCCATGTTCTGGTCTTTCTTTCTGTGTGTGTTACGGAAGTAAACCGTGTCCAGCAAGTTATATTGGAAGGAATAACAATAGACTGAACGAGAGCGTCAATGATTATTGCCCAGCATGGTTGTAAATTGAAGTGAGTACATTAGGGCCGAGCGCAGTGTTTTCGCATTTGGTTGTATCGAACCAATGGGTCAAAGCACACTAGGAGTTCTATCGTATCTACCGCGTACCTATATGTCACACACGAGGAATCATATGTCTTCTACTGGATGTGGCCGATGCCATCTATTCCGCTTTATGATGCTGGTTCCAGAGTGTATAAGAAATTCGTCTAAGTGCCAAGTCTACCTTGTTCCCCTGCCAAGCCGATACATTGCATATGCGAGAACCCATAAAATCCCTTGATCGCTTCGGCTTCAACCACCTAGCTTAGTCACTCAGACAAAATAGAAGATTAAACAAACCTACCTACCAGTCTTTTAGTTCATATCATTAATCCCTAGCGTACCAAATAGTTAATGAGAGCATTGATGAAATCAATGCCTCTGTGGTGGTTATTAAAATAGACGAGTATATTCACGAAAACGTATGTTGTAAATTTAAGGGAAATCCTGATAACTTCATGTCAATTATCACAGGTAGCTTTCAGTCGTATTCGATCCACACTGTTTTCATTCATCATTATTTCCGGTGCAACACTAGTAGAATAATGGTAAATGCGACGGACGTTTCCACTTGATCAAAGGCCGTGTTGATTAATAGCTGTTCGATAAATTACTAATTCACTGTGGAACTGAGCAATAATCTAAGTGTGGAGGCCAAGTTTGGATCCTCAAGAGAACGGACAGTGGATTAATTTTCGTAATGACGATAGTGGATAATACTCAGTCGGTAAGTGGAAACGAAATTCTGAACATTAGTTTAATATCAAATAGTGGGTAGTACGATATCTGTGTTATTATGTCCTAATTTCGAAAAACGCTTATTTTTTACGGAAAGGGAGAAAACAAAATTTAAGACAACATTCCAAACATGCTAGGCACTCGTGTTCTCCATGAATTGGAGGGGTCAGCAACATAGAATTCATTATACTGGGAATCAATGCAACGAAAAGAATTAAAATCACGTGCATGGTGGTTTTCGCATCAATAATCTCCCGCTACCTGTCAACACGCATTCCAAAACACATAGTTGAAAAGAGCTTGTTTTCCTTATTGTTTGGGGTATAAAACTAGCTTTGGCCCTGGGCTGTTAACTATTTTAACTATTTTATTATCATTATCATTATTGTTATGTTGATATCCCCACCAACTATCCAACGTGACTTGTAAAGCAACGCTTCTTAATCCGTATAAATTCATTGTTCATTGTTCAAGTCTTTTGGGCCTCGCGGTTGGCAGTGTTTCTCGATAAATAGTCGGGATTAGTCTTTCGCCATTAGTGTTGCTGTAATTAACATTAGATAATCGTCCAGACCGTCGGCCGAAAAACAGCGTCCGGCACGACTCACTGGAGTCTTCACAAGTGTCCGTTTGTACCGCACTGGTGTGAAGCTGTTGAAGTGCAGGTATTGCCGGACCAAGTTGATTTTCGTTAAATGGACCTCTTAATCAATCCATCATCTCTGCGACTTATGAGTATGTATAGGTACGGCAGATAATTGTTCCACATGCAGTCCTTAAGTAAGCATAAGCCACATTTAGTCGTTCTACCAAATGTGTAAGCTACTGCTCCGACCAATAACAACCCACGATATCATGGACATATCATTTGTAGTAGGGTATCTGGAATATTTCCATAAAAATGCTTCTTACTACAACCAGGATGAAAATACCAGCGAGCACAGGACCTAATGGGCTACCCATTGATTTGACTTTAATTTTTCCGTATGGTATATTCCGGCAGTGAAAATTCACATTCACTGTGCACAATAGTAGAGATACTCCTAGCAACACAGTCGGAATTGGTAGCGAACAGCCCCGCTTTCAGCTAATTCGCACACATAATCAACGGTCTGATGTAGTGGGACGTTGTTAAATAAGGATGCTACATACAATGAACATGTGATTTCTCTGACGGTTTGAGTACATCCAGTTGGTCAATGAGTAGAAACGAGTATTTAAGACTTTGAGGATTGTTTCGGCGAAGCTAGCAACTTTACTAACTTACAAGCAACTTTATGCTGTGGTGGGTACATAAATGAATGGATTGGCCTGAGTGGCGCTTCACTCTTATGTGACTTGGAGAACCCAAACAACTGTAGAATAGGGCAACCACTCTGCTTCAAACTATTCCATAGATTATTAAGCCACGCTGAAGACAGCTAAGCGTATAAGTTCGGCTACAAAATGAAGTTACTATGTTGCACAAGTTGTCGTCTACAACCGAACCCGAAATTTTCCCATACCACCAACGAACGAAGCTCAGTCTTTTGGGGTCAACTCACACTGTGTATACCAATTTGTATGTGACGGCGGAACAGTTAGATAGGAAGAACTAATAGACGCTGACTTTCCGAATAAGGGAACATGTACCAAGATGGGTTCAACATGTAGTTTCTCAGATTGCATACACTCGTCAGATTCTATGTTCGCGCAGACCGCCGGCTTCCACGACAGGCAATCACCTATTGGACTCTGGTCACCGGATAGAGCTGTGCTCAGCGTTTAAACTTGTTTTACGTTACCCTAATCGCCGCTTCCTTCGGTTTGCTGAGGCTGTCTTCATAAGCCTGATTATGCTAGTATTGTGTGTTCAGAAACAATTATTTGTCACTCAAGGGTAGGGATTTTGATGTACTTAATTTAAGTCCTTTGCGGTGAGTTTCCAAACCAGTCGACTGTGCGATTTGGAAAATGGCTGCCAAGAACCTCACTTAATTATTTGTCTGCCTTAAACTGCCTTGGACGTAAGAGTGAAACTCCGTCATTCGTTCTGCAATTTGGCTTGTCTGATTGCACCCACTGCTAGCTAATTCTATACATTTCGCTTATTGTTAATGTTACTGAGGAAACGACACCGAATGCGCATACGTTAGCCATTTTCTTTGGGTGTGTAAGTTTTACGATCCTTTTTGAGTACTTTAAGTGTGTTATTTTGTGTACTAGCCTTCATTTTTGTCACAACTTAAACGAATTGATCATCTTCGGGGTTTAATTTTATCACGACTCGCTGCTGAACGTCGCTGCGGCCAACCAAATGCTCTACTCTTCTTATTGCAAAATTACTCCACAGATTGTTACACACTCGTTAATTGCTATATAGAACTTCCTTTTCTACTGCCCTGCGAAGTACCAAGGTTGGACAGAGTAATTTTGGCTCCGAAGGACACGAAGTTTATTAACCTGTGCTACTTTTCACATGACATTCATATACTCTTTGGTCTGATATGGGTATGGATTTTGCGATCATTAGTTGACTTCCTTTGCAGCCAGAATTCAAGACAAATACTCGTCTATTTGCTCGGAAACGCATTAGGCTGCTGTTTCAACCCGTTGGGCATCGTCGGTAATGCGCCTTCATCGGATCCACTAGAATTCATGCCCATGACCACCAGCTGCTTTAACCGTCATTTTGCATATAATTCCACTGTGCCAAGGGAGACAGATTCGGAATTTCATGACTAACAAGCTACGCAAGACCTGGAGCCGGTTGTCCTTCACTGCCAAGTCAGTAACGAACGCTGCATAGGACAGGGTTGACCCCATAACACTCGAGGTCCCTTAACAATGCCTACACACGGCATAACATTTAGGAAAACTTAGGACGGATATATGTTTAGGCACTAATGAGTAAGGAATAACGATAAATTAATTAAGGTTCTTCGCAGCCAGCTGCTTATTCAGCTAGTTCTTCCTATGCACGGAAAAGCGCTAGTTGACTGTTTCAGATGGCAAAATATCGTCAGTATTGCGCACATATCGGGTCCATCAGAATTCCCAGCCATGTGCTCAAGCGGCTTGCACTGCCAGTCAGCAGCTAATGCCACTGGGCCACGGGGACAGTTTTGCGCCCTCATGATAAACTAGACAACTGTGATATAGTGCATCTTATACTCCACTGCCATGCAAGTCACGAAGGTTGCTGTAGACAAGGTTTACTCGGAAAGACAAGACGTCCACTAACGGTAGGTATGTAGAACATAGCATTTACGAATTTATAGGGGATGTATTTTTCATATACTCATGTGTAGGGGATATTAATATCATAAATGGTCGTTCGTCGAATCCAGCTTTCATATCAGATAGTCCTCTATAAGCTCGAAAGAGAAAAATACTACAGTTTCAGCTTGTTTGGCATCGTCAGTTTTGGGGATCCACCGGGTCCATTAGGATTCGTAACCATGTCTAACATCGACTTACACCACCAGTCAGCAGCTAATGCTACTGGGCCGCAAGGGACATCCTCTGTCTGTAATCATTAAAATGCTAACTGTGATATAGCGCGTTTTACTTTATTCTGTGTTGTAATTTACGAACGTCGCATAGGACTGGGTTGGCCCCGAAATACACACGATGCACCAACAGTAGCCATGTACGACATTGCATTTAGAAACTTTTAGGGTAGAGATCCGTTTTGTGTGTTTACGATTAGTGGATTACGATTTCATTAATTGAGCTTCTTCGCAATCAGCTTCCGAAACAGATAAAAGTCCGGATGTCCGGAAATGCACTAAACGGCCGTTTCAGCCTGTTGGGCAACATCAGCAGTACGCAAGCATCGGCTACATCAGAACTCGTACTTAGGACCCCTAGAGGATTGAAACGCCAGTAAGCAGATAATGCCAATAGACCACGAGGGAAAGATTTGAACAGTCATGCTTTTAAGATAACTGCGATATAGTACGTCTTATTCTACACTGCCATGAAAGTTACGCACTTTGCATAGTACAGGGTTGGCCTCGAATACACGAGGTCCTCTAAAATTAGTTATGTAAAACATAGCATTTAGAAATGGTTATGAAGGATATATTGTTAGTGCACTGATAATCAGTGGATATTGATGTCAATTATTAAGGTATATGCATGTCCCCGGGAGAGAGCTGCATGAATGCCCGTATTACTCTTAATTCTTCTTTCTTACCCTACTCCATTCTGTGCTGAATCTGTTGTGCTCCTGGTTCCTAGTTAATTCATCTCTACTGTCCTACCCTCTTACCGATATTTCCCATTAAATTACTACTTAGACCAAAGCTTCACGCTTAATCGTGGTGAATTTCCTCTACATCTCTAAACCATAAATCTAAAAATATATTGCAAAATGCTATGCAGACTGTTTTGGCATCTTCTACAATTCTACAATGCACTGAATATGTCCTGACTTTGCAGTGCATATGCTGTCGTTTCTTTGTCTAATAAACGTTTTAACTCTCCTTTTACAACATTAATTTCCGAGCATAATCACGCCCTAAATATACACCTACAATTGACGGCTGGAAGGAATGCATATGAGCTCACCTAGCATCTCAACCATCTGGCAGCGTACAACAAATCTTGATTAGTTCAACTCCATAATAAGACAAAGAAATGTCTAGATATTACAATATGTGAACACTGCCTAAATTTTTCTCATACAGCTACTCGAGTATTATGATCCAATGGATTTACCTTACTTTAGCCTTTTCCTTATTATCGCAACTGTATAACCTGCTACTCCCAAATAGCACCAACGATTTTGCTACAGTCTCCTAAGTAAGCTTGTGTATTAGTCATCTGATTTTGATTGATGGATCTAACTGTTACCTCCTTTTCATGTTGCCTCCCCCCATCAAACCGCCGCCATCATGGCACCACCAAGTTGCACCGGATACAAGCAAATGAAAATGTCCCCGAACTGATAGCATACGGTGACCAAAGTACCAAGTGAAACTATTCGCAAAACATTCCTACTGTAACGCTGTACAAACCCAAAAGATGGACAGCCTCGCATGCCTGAGCATGTTGTAATATTAATATGATCCGTCCAGTCGTGGACTCGGTTTCTCGGTACCATGAGAATATATACATTATGATTATTATTATTATTGCAGACGAACTTTCGTACCCTTCAGAAGTATAACATGCATTCACGGAATTTGTAATTGTGAAGAAGTATGACAGACCAAATGCTGCAATGCCGAAGTTCCGCAGCGCTATGCTAATTGTTTGTTCATTGGCGAATTCATCTATTTAGGTTACTGCAGAGACTACGACTGTTTGTTCACACCTGAGAGAGTTTGCTGTTCATCAGAAATGTGATTTTCCAATGCGCATGCAGGCAATCCGCCATATTACTTTTAAAGTTGATATGGCGCGGTCAAAACATGAGCGCCGTGGGGACACTGATAAAACTGTTGATATTATTATCATGTGCTTTCTGGAGAAATGCTGTTCCTTTTCATGCATGTGGATTGTTTGTCGAGATACACGGAAAATACAGCACAGACGTGCATTTATGTCCGCATGGAAGGACCCGCATGTTTGTCACATTGCATTCACATAATACCATATCAGCGATGAGGCGAATATTTCACAGTCATTTCTACGATATGGTCAGTTTGACGTAAGGCAACAATAGGTCTTACTCTCTGCGTTAGTTGACATGATTTGCAAGGGCATATTGTTTTGATGAACCACCGGTTACCTATCCCTTATATTCACTTTATGCAGTAATCTCACTATATCGCATTTACAGCGAGTAGCTAACGCGCAACCGCAAGTAATAAAAGACAAAGAACTGAAAGCAAGTTCAGTTCTGGTGGAAACCAGCCTGCAAATCAACGGGCGAAGTAAAGCGACCAAGGCAGCCAAACACAATACTCGACGAGCTGATTACAAACAATCAATGGGTAAAATTCCATGTTCTGGTCTTTCTTTATGTGTGTGTTACGGAAGTAAACCGTGTCCAGCAAGTTATATTGGAAGGAATAACAATAGACTGAACGAGAGCGTCAATGATTATTGCCCAGCATGGTTGTAAATTGAAGTGAGTACATTAGGGCCGAGCGCAGTGTTTTCGCATTTGGTTGTATCGAACCAATGGGTCAAAGCACACTAGGAGTTCTATCGTATCTACCGCGTACCTATATGTCACACACGAGGAATCATATGTCTTCTACTGGATGTGGCCGATGCCATCTATTCCGCTTTATGATGCTGGTTCCAGAGTGTATAAGAAATTCGTCTAAGTGCCAAGTCTACCTTGTTCCTCTGCCAAGCCGATACATTGCATATGCGAGAACCCATAAAATCCCTTGATCGCTTCGGCTTCAACCACCTAGCTTAGTCACTCAGACAAAATAGAAGATTAAACAAACCTACCTACCAGTCTTTTAGTTCATATCATTAATCCCTAGCGTACCAAATAGTTAATGAGAGCATTGATGAAATCAATGCCTCTGTGGTGGTTATTAAAATAGATAGGTATATTCACGCAATATTTTGTTGCAAATTAAAGGAAAATCCTGATAACTCCATGGCAATTATCACAGGTAGCTTTCAGTCGTATTCGATCCACACTGTTTTCATTCATCATTATTTCCGGTGCAACACTAGTAGAATAATGGTAAATGCGACGGACGTTTCCACTTGATCAAAGGCCGTGTTGATTAATAGGCGTTCGATAAATTACTAATTCACTGTGGAACTGAGCAATAATCTAAGTGTGGAGGCCAAGTTTGGATCCTCAAGAGAACGGACAGTGGATTAATTTTCGTAATGACGATAGTGGATAATACTCAGTCGGTAAGTGGAAACGAAATTCTGAACATTAGTTGAATGTCAAAAAGTGGGTAGTACGATATCTGTGTTATTATGTCCTAACTGCGATTTACGCGTTATTTTGTTCGGAGAGGGGGAAAATAAGTTTTAAGAAAACATTCCGAACACTCCTATGCACTCGTGTTCTCCATGAATTGGAGGGGTCAGCAACATAGAATTCATTATACTGGGAATCAATGCAACGAAAAGAATTAAAATCACGTGCATGGTGGTTTTCGCATCAATAATCTCCCGCTACCTGTCAACACGCATTCCAAAACACATAGTTGAAAAGAGCTTGTTTTCCTTATTGTTTTGGGTATAAAACTAGCTTGGGCCCTGGGCTGTTCACTAAGTATAATCACCATGAACACAAACAGCACGAAAGCTTTGGTCCTGCTGATCACTTTAGCTACGGTTGCCACAATTGGTGAGTTGATAGGTGTCCAGTTCGTATTGCCTGTACGTGCAAGCTTACATGGATCCATGTTGGTGTTCGCGCCAGGCCCGTTTCCAAAATTATAAATTCACCCATAATGATTTAAGTAATCAATTTAGCAATGTTGTATGTTTGCTTTCTAGACTTGTTCTCATCTGTACAGTTAAACAGTAATCGATTCACAAGCTTCATTTCAAAATTTAAAAAATGGCCGGAATGACATTTAAAAAGGCATGGTGATTTGCATGCGATAGCATCGTTTGTGAATAATTTTGTTTCATCAACTGCTTGCACTTGCTCAACCTGAGCAACCGCCAATTGTCGACGAGAATTGCAAGTAAATTAGAAGTTTTGGGCACGGAATGAGTTCGCCAAACCTAGCACTAATCATTTTGTTCATTTTTGGACAGGCAAACTGCGACCACCAAATTTAGATCAGCGTATAAATCACATTTACAAATAATCCAAAATAATTTATGTCTGGCAGTTTCAGCTATTTCACCGTATGTCTTGAGCTATTTATTTTTACAAACGTTTGAATACCCGCATGCTTTTGCGCGATTTCATAGCTAATACGGCGGCGGTTGGTGAGTTCTATTCGTCACCCACTGTACATAACGCGTGTGTTCAATAACCTGATGATGCAGCCATTACACGATGTCATTTCCGTCAACAACAATCCGTAGGTGTAATGTTAATTGTATGGTATTCGCTCCGAATAACCGTTTGTTTTTAAGTAGCTCGTCAAGTTTTGTGTTTGGCTGCTTTGGTCGCTATACTTCGCCCGTTGCTATGCAAGCTGATTTCGGTACTTGGTACAAGTACCAAATTCGCTGATTACAAACCTGGAAAACAATTGTTTTGCACGCCATGTGTTTTAGTACCATTTTTTCAATGTAGCTATGCAGTGCTTTCCGTGCATAGAATGCTTGCCTAGGATTATTCCTTTGGATCCTGGTAACTGTATACATGTTTTGATTCTGGTCATAGTTTACACGTTATAATCAAACCCTATTGTGAGCTGTGTTTCCCTAATATATATCGGGTCCATGGATCAAAGTAGCTGTTGTTTCTATAAATGAAATTTCTTTTGTTAAGCCTGTTACCGTACATTACCAAGTCCCCATGTAGACCCTCTCTTCATTGTTTAAGTCAGCCTAACACATATTTTTGGATGAAGCCAGCAGAACAGGATAAATTATCAGCGCAATATATTGTTTAATTTTCGTGTAATCTACATCTGACTCAGTGTCTGGAGTTCAATGGCAAGATGCCCTTGTA
>CALYDF020000769.1:0-24351 GCA_944474145.2 Dicrocoelium dendriticum | reverse complement strand
AGAGCTGGACAGCCGCGCTTCACATAGCCGTTAGAAGTTCGGTATTGGCTCTTGGAATACATGCCTTGTGTCTAGATTTAGGTCGCAGTCTCGGATAAGGCTACTTTCTGATTACCCGAGACGCGGCAGAAAAGATCGAACGGGTCCAAAACGTTGCTACCAGGCTCATCCCGAGTTTACGTGGCTTTGGGTATGAAGACCGGTGCGAGAAACTAGGACTCTACACCCTGTCCTACCGTCGGGTGCTAGTCGACCTCATTTGGACCTACCGTATTCTACATCTCGGTGACTTCCCAATGCTAAGGCCAATGCTGCAACTACAAGATCCATGCAGCACACACGGACACAGATACAAACTTGTCGTGCCGTATGTGAAATGTGTTCCCCAACCACTGTGCTTCGAACGGAGAGTGGTAAACATTTGGAACATTTACCTGAACAGGTGATTGAGGCAACATCTGTGCAACAGTTAAAAACCTTGTTATATTTGTATTTTACACTATTCGATTCAGAAAAAGACTGCACATTTACGATGACATATCACATTTGTGAATCCTGAAATATTGTAAGTCAGATATTTTAAATGTTACATGAGAACGACAATGATACTCACGGTTGACAAATTTTATAACGTTTTTCACCATTGTACAGAATCCATTTCTACTTGCTCTATAATACATTTTTCAATATTCAATTGGCTTTGAATCATTCTCATGTCATTTTTATCATTGGGACAGTATTATAATGTAGTTTTTCGGAACGGCATTTTTAAAATATGCGCTCCATGATAGATGGGTTCCCTCCGGATTTGGACTCGTCATGTGCAGGTAAATTGACATGAGTCGGGAGCCTAACATAGTGGTTGATCACATTCTACTTAGTCTCTAAACAATAGCGTAACAGATACAAATACCTGAATAATCTACCATGTAATTACAGGATCGGTTAGGTATATTTACCGGTAACACTAGTTTCAATGCACCCCTAAATATATTCACTTTTTGCTGCGTCTCACTGCAAGTAGCATCCAGATGTATTCTATTTCCTTTCTTTCACAAACCGTATATTCTTATAACTGATCTATGCAATGTCGCGACAATGTGCCAGTGGAAGTAACGCTCCCCTTTTACAATAATCGTCGCATTGGATTGTTGCATATTTTGTGACGGTTTCACGGGTAAATACTAGTCATTTTAGTTTTACATGGGTAACTCACCCGTCTGTCGTTAGGATGCCTCATGCTGATCAAATAAATTTGATTTTCAGCAGGTTAGACTTCCAGGAAAGTGGTAATATTTAGTCGATCTAACTGACTTTCGAACTCAGGTTTCTATCATAACCTCACCAAAGCTCCCTTGGTTTCATTGTACCGCTCAAACGTATATTTCGCTTTCAATCGCTTATATTATAGAGATGCTAATGGTATGTGAATAAATCGTGGTTCTTTCGGATCAAACATAAACAGTGCCAAAAATAAGATGTGGCATTGTCCAAACGCATAAGAAAATGCAAGAAGGAAATACATCAACAAATGCGCTCGGTTGGAAAAAAGCGAGCCTTTGCAAGGTATGCGATAACAGTAAACATCGCTGTAATTTAAACCTACAGACGTATCTCGAAAACCAAAGTCATCGTGTGGAATTACACAGGCGCTTCTTGTAGGTCAAACTCTAAAGCAATAACAAGTTCGTTGTACCGCGCGAATAGGGTGAGATGCATTACGTTCCCAGGTGATTTCATGGGGTTTATTGTACCTTGGTATTTGTGTGCATATGCTGGAATGATCGGACGACAGGCAAGTATGACACATTGAGCAAGTTATGTGCATTGTTAGATAAATAATTAAAAGGCTTTATTTCCCAATGGGTGCGGTAAGTTTTGGAACAGTGGTCACCATACAGGTGTTAAAGTTTGGTTTGCATAAAACCGTGCCTGGCAGCGAATCTATAGATAAGCGGGGTTTGGCAAGCAAATTCTAATCGCAGTTTAGAAGATTGTGCAGATGCCAGTTATTGTGATCCAGTGCATGCTCCAATATCCAAGTATTTCATTGCCTGGCATTTATATCTCAAAGAAATGCATTGTTTAATTGTTTAAAGGTGGATGCCTAGGCAAGAAGCTTCTCGGTTGATGGCAGTCTACGAAAATGCGACTACTTTCATGTACACCAATCAAACTGAGATAAAACGCTTAACTCCATTTTCGTCTTTTAGATGAAGAGTATGCTAAAGCAGAGGCAAAGTCCTTTTGCACAAAGCTAGCCACGAAACACAGTACGCTATAACCATCAGTGACACAAAATGAGGCGTGGTGTTCCGCAAAGCAAATGCTTAAGCGCAGCCCACACAAATCCCACTATTGCGATTCCATGACAAATGTGGAAACCCCCTTATCGTTTAACTGTCTAACGCCAACTTAACAGATGGGCCGTCTTATGTTTTCTTAAGCAGCGCTGGACTTCACTGATCCTCCTCCGTCAATCACATTGACTCCCCACATGTGGGTGGCTCAAAAAGTTAGTGTCGCTCAACCAATTGGTGCATCGAGATGGTAAATCAGTTATTGTGTGCATGATAGAGATATCCTCCAATCCTTGAACTTGAAAGAGTATTGTGGCAAGTATATTACTTAGGTGCGCACCACAACCCCATGAAATATCGCCTAACCACCATTATGTTCCAACCAAACTGCTTACTACTGATTGGTGAGCGTTGTGACACATTCTAAGCCCGTAATTTATCTTCCGATGCCAATTTTTCAATGATGACATTCCACTACGGAACTGTACAGACCGTTAATGTATTATAATTCCTTCGATAAGTACTAGACTACTAGTATAAGTCAGCATTTTCAAACCTTTTCTTTACCCTGAGCAAACCCTCGAGAACAACGTAATTCTGTGTTCCTAAGTGGGAAGATATATTTAAGTATTGTTGAACCATACGCATGTCATATGCAGTCTGATAGAAAACAGCTGATTAATCCAATGCGAACACCCGCGCGTTTCAGAAAGGTCATGCATGAATTGCATGCAGAGAAATATTTGATGCCCCACGTAGGCTTAACTGACCTTCTTGACACTTTATCTGCTCCTTTTTCAAACACTTCATTTCTGTTAGAATCAGCTACCTAATCTATCGTGAATTTGTGTCTGACAGCCAAAGTCAATGATGTTTAAATGCCTAACAAGAGCATTGTTGTAATGCTTAACGGCTAAACAGTCCCTAAGCTGATCGAAATCCATTCGCATTAGAGTGCATAATATTCGAAATGCACTGAGTTTACCAAACCGACACAATGGTTCAGGCAGCTTACTTAGGCATTCTGACTTAATGTACCTCAGTAAAACCTAGTGTTCCTAATGATTCAAAAAAGTAATTCTCACGTTCACTACCTCATTCGTTCGCCAGCAATTGCGTTCGCGTCATGCGGAGGAATGCATCAACATGGTGAGTACAAATTCGTGAAGTGTGTGTCTTGAACTGAGCACTACAAACGCGGTGTTGATTGTATGTTAAGTCATTTACTGCGTCATTTGCGTCTAAGTTAGTGTTTGCTTCAGAATTTCATAGTAAAAGCAACCGGAATTGTAAAGCAATCGCAGAACAAGCGGTGCACGCGCTGCTGGCCAGAATAACCAAGTCCCCTCTACGCGAAAACCTTGCGAAACAGTTTGCGTTACAATCTTTACTTCCTTTTCGCTTGTCCTTACAGTCAGAATGATAACAGGAGTACTCTTAAAGGATGGTAATCCGCTACCAATACTACGTAACTTTGAATTGGAAGACCATCCACCAGCTAGAGAGTTTGACGATATCTGCAACAAGGTAAACAATATTCCATTGCGTTTTTTATTAAAGGCACATAGTAATCACATCATCGTAAAAATGCTCTACAAATAGTATGCCTCGTCGGAATAGGTAAGGCTTATCTCTCCCTCCAACCCACAAACTGACCTCATGTCTGAACTTTTCGTCTATGCGTGATAACATTTGTTCCGGCTGCTCACTGTAAACATGCTACACACTGATAAGCATTATTTCCCATGCTATTACAGCTGCGCGCCTCAATTTCTTCCAAGACTGGCGTGCCATATGATACGGTCGGATGTTGCTTTACTTCATTGATTGCCCCTCCTAATCGAACTCACGTCACTGTCAAGATAGAGAATAGAGGAACTGCTACACTGCGCAAGTTCGAATGGGAATTGTTCTTGGAACTTGAAAGAAGGAGAACTAATTCGACCACCATGGACTTAGAACTGCAACCACACTACGGTAAATTGGTCCCAATCATTGAAATGATATTTCGACACGCTTGCGTTTTTTATCACTATAGCTATCTTTGGAAAACAATAGCGTTGCAAAACGTAATACTTGAATTTATCAATATTGCCGATTTTCCGTGGTTAGCGGTCACACAATTAGAGTAGATCAAATCCGATATTATCATAGTGTACATATGCTTAACAAGAAGCCAAAATTACGTATGCCCTTTGAATTAGTGTTCTTATAACGAGCAAGCTGATAGCTGTATTCTTTTACAGAGACTGCAACCGGTGATGGGTATACAAGTAAGTTTTTCTACCATTCCGAGATACATAGCAAACAATGACAGCTAGACTACACAGGTTAGCGAACAATCCGTTACTCCGCAGCTAGTCTCACTTCTGCACTTAGTGGGTACCACCACAGTCACAACCAGACAGGCCTTAGTCCGTGGGAACTGACGCGGCAACACAAATTAACGCATCTCACATCGTTCATCAGAGTGAGCAAGTCCAAACAGATAACTACTTTCCCCACTGTATGTCACTTAATGGCCGGTATCACAAGTGTAATTTTCCTATCGGCACAAAAATATTTTGGCCAATCGATCAGCGGTTTTCACATAGGTTGTAAGCAGGGCACAGCACCGTACAAAGTTACTGAGTATAACACGCAAGTAAACACAAGCACCTACATGATGACCACCACAAACAAAAGTATCAGTCAATGTATACTGATAAAAACAACTGTTTTTCGTGAAGTTTAGTATGTGTATATTATTCAGACTCCTGATACTGACTCTCTAATTCAGCCATCCGAATTGCCATGGGATTCTTCGGAGATAATTTGATGGGCGAATGGCGCGGGGTATATGGCAGTGCAACTGAGGTGATGGATATTGCGGAGACGACCTGTTCGAAAGTAAGCAACAGTTTGGAGTGCATTTACAAGCCATTTGCGCGGGTGTATTCAGCGGGGTGTCTAACGATTATTGGAAGACGGCGGTGCCCAAACAGAGTAATTGAGGCAATGAAACTGCTCACCAGATAATGCCCCCTTATTTCCCAAATCAGAATAGACTCGCAATAATACGCGCTCGATGAGCTACTTAGAGCAACTTGCAATTTATTCGCTAGTATTCTATTGGTTCTTGCTTTGGCGTAATCGTTGCAGTTTGGCTTACAATACATGACAAGCATTGAGTGAATTTGAAACTTTGCACAACAAATAACTTTAAATTCGCAGAAACCATACCGGTTACTCTTTGCTATGTTATGGACCCCGGTGACCGTATGCACACATGATCGGATAAGGTATAATCTATGGCGTTCCTTATCAAATCATTGACTGAATAAAGTAACCTGATTGAAGCATCGTTGCGTTGAAATTCATTGGAAGAGCGCGGCATGTACAGCTTTGTATGCCCTTGATTTCAACACGTCTGCAACATCGCATCCTCTTTGTACCCCACGAGTAGATCAGTTTGATTGCAAGGTTGCTTCATAAAATAAGATCAATAAAATGTGGAGAAAATAGATAATCTATTCACAATTTCTAACTCATAGTTAAGTATCTCTCATAAACGATCAACTATCTTGCAATACATTCGTCGTACTTATGAAAATATCAAACTAATTTCACTGGCTCTCTTGAATTTACAAGTACGAGAAATGGGCTAATACGGAGAAGAGATTGGGCTACAAGAACTTTAGTTGCGTTGTAACCGGCCAACGCTGGAGATTTATGAAAGGGGTCTTTTTCTTGCACTACGAGTCGAATGAAGCGGATGCCACCTCATTAACGAATGATGCCTTGGAAAATCCAATCATAACGGGAGTTGGTAACGAAATCACTGCTTTGTCAATTGAAGTCCTAACTGCTACATGTTAATGTCATTAATAAAGACATCTAACCAACATCAAGTTCTTGTGCTGATTAGGGCGGACATAAATTTTTAAATTATGAAAGCCACCGTTATACCCTAGCTGTGTGAATTACAGTATTTTCCTTAACTTATTGGTTGTTTGCAATCGTGCCCAGTCGAAATAGTATTAAAGTACAAACATCTTTGTTCACAGCATATACATAATTACCTGCAACTGTGCGTTTAGCAAGCCGAACACTGCGTTGTAAGTCACACATTTTCGTCAATAACTAACGACCCTTCTGAGTTGATGAGGTTTCCCTTAGGTTCAGCTAAACAAACGTTGAGTACCTTTCACGAATTTCGGCCAAACTAATCCAATACATGAATAGGTTATGCCAGTTTCTTAATGGCTCTCTGGATTGCAAGTTTGGTCCACCCATTCAGCCGATATGATAATCTCTTGTCTTTAATCTCCACATTGATATGCGCCAAGTACACGTTAGCATTTGGCGTCTTCTTCGCTGTATCTGCAGCCGCGTACTTCAAGCCACACGCCATAGGGCGCTCCACTCCCAATTACATTTTTGTCAACGGAGTCACCTCAAATGCACTCGATTTGTTCTGAGCGTTTTCCCTCCAACAGTTAAATCGGATAAACTTGCACAGAGCTTTTCCATCACCACACCTTCCTTCCACCGCTCTAGACCACGGGGTACTGTAGTTAAACTATAAACTACAAATATACCTAAGCCCACACTTCCTCCCATTCTTTTGGCTGAGGTGGTACTCGTGCCTCACGGTCGTAGTAGAGTTTCCGGGTGATCCTTGTTCTTCCCAGACTGTTATGTTGCCTCTATTGCGGTGGCGAAACTGAGCGCACAAGTGTAGCAGATGCCGGCATCAGCGTTCTCGTACTTCGACTGTATAGATCGGCACTAGGCTCAAACCGATATCTGCTTTAGGAGATTAGTGGCTCTCCAATAGAACGAGATACGGATCTCTGTGAGTAGCTCTAGTTTTTGTTGAAACTCGTTTGACCTGCTTCACTGCCGCTTCTACCTTTCTATTCCATCGATTATCTTATGGGTTGGTCTGCTGGTGCGGGCATTCCCATGGCTTTTTCATAGGCGTGTAAAGCAGCGTCGGCTAATTGGGAACCATCATCATGGACTAGCTAATCCGGTAGTACTTGCCACGCGAATTGTTATCTGATCTCAATTAGCAATCCACAGTAATTAAGTACTCTCACTCGGTGTCACAGAGGAAATCCACCCCATTTTCGGTTACGTTCGACCAGGGATTCAAGCAGTATCATTGTTCCCCTCGTTTATCTGATTTCGTGTGAACGAAACGCAACGAGTTGACCTGTAGTTCCTGGCCGAAGAGCAATTCTCTTGCGCGGTTAATGATATAAGTGGCAACCAGGTGAGCGCGATGGATGTATCTCAGCATTTCTTCTCGGTGAGTTGACAGCATCCGAACACGTCCTCCTTTGAAGAGCATAACATCATAGATAGAAAGTTGATCACGAAAAGTAAAGTAGGTTGTTGCCTGCAGCAGCTGTTTCTTTGTCAGTCGCTGCCTATTTACGATAACATCTGGCAAATCTATAAATGGTTCACCTGCCTGCATGACAGTGGAGGATGCGTCGGGCTATATCGCATTTAGCTAACAATTCATGATAGTCAGATGCCGTCCTCCATGGCGCAGTTGCATAAGCTGAGGGCTAGTTGGCAAGAGCCACTAGCAGTCATGGGTTCGATCCTCCGCAGAGGACCGAAGGATGCGCACCACTGATGAACCCCAATAGATCGAAACGGCCGTCTGGTGCTTTTCCGGATAGCTGGTCGACATATCTGACTTGTCGGCTGATTGCGACGAACAAAAATACTCACCAAAATCCTTCCATTCATAAGTAAATGGTTCACCTGCTTATGCATGACGCTCTATTGCTTTTAGTCAAATTCCTTTACGAAAGGATGCTGTACTAGGTTTACTGCCTCGGTCACTTCCCGATAATACTCGGCCGCTGTCAAATGAGCTCTTGACAGCGTATCCCGATGAACAGCTGTGCACTAGGCGCGTACACAATTTCCTCGTCCTACGTTTGAAGCCAGATAAGCATGCGTTAGATACGATGAGGAACGGTGTGTGGCGGCTTACTGGCTATCTACACAAACCGGAAGTTTAAAAAGTTGTGTATCTTCCTAAATTAAAAATCTTGCACCAATCCATAAGATAGGCAGCCTGAAGGACTTCATTCCCAATCTGCGAATAGCGTCGCTTGGTCACGGTGGATGCTCAACTGCATACAACAAACTGTTACCATTCTGTTAGATAGCAGCACCTAGTTGCTCGTCGAACAATCCAAACTCAGACTAGCGGCTGGGAGATCGATCACTCCACACTCACTGACGCTCCGTACGCGCCACTTTGCTAAATACAAGCGCACTGACGATGTCACCTCGAGTGGTGACGAAACGTTTGCAGTCAACCTGCCAAGCTCAGCGAACACTCAGACAACCAACTGAACAACCTGAGCTACCAACATTTGCTTCTATATCGCAGCTATTCGGGCGTACAACGCTTCAGCAAGCTCGCCGTTGGAAAACTTTGCCTGTCGACGAGCTTCCACACGCGAGCAACTATACTTCCTCCACGAATGTCTGAGACGAAATGTTCTGCCACCTAGTTTAAACCACAGACCGGCGTTAGATCATCCAGAGGCTTGGGCTTTAACAAGACAATATGGGATGCGTATGGTCAAATTAATGATAACAGATGCCCATAATCGCCTTCGAAAGTATGAAAAGGTCATAAATGACAATAAAACGGATTGCCTTATTGCGATGGGACCCCAAAAACTTGCAGAGCTTGAATCCGCGATTCAACGTCGAGTAAACAACATCAGAAGGCAGCGGAAGGCAGGAACTCAAGTTGAATAAACTTACGAGAAAGTCTGACCACTCCAACAGTGAAGGCTGGATCAAAAACTTGTCGAGCCGTCAACTCAGCACAGCGGAGGAGAACATACTAATCAAAGGACTAAACTTTAACGCAAAAGATGCATCATATAAGGATTACTTGGCTAATCTGGAACAAGTTTTGAACACAAACGGACTATCAGAAGAATCGCGGCAGCAAATTAGACAAACAGTTGTCCCTGCGATAACTCGCAACAAATTCACACATACTCTTACATTAGAAGAACGGGAAGGACTCAGGCTACAAAAGGAAGACAATATTGTAATCCTACCAGCTGAAAAGGGACGCATGGCAGTAATAATGGATAAACCAGATTACGTTGCCAAAGCCAAACAACTCTTTTCAGACACGACCACCTTTCGTTCCATAGATCAGGACCCTAGTACAAAACTGAGTACTCAAATCAACACAGCATTGAAGAAATTACAAGCAACGAGTGAGATTACCAAGCAGGAGCGATGGAAGATGAAAGCTGAGGATACAAACATTGCAAGGTTCTATGGACTGCCAAAGGTACACAAAGACGGAGTCCCATTGCGTCCAATCGTCTCGTTACCAGGAACCCCATCTTAAAATTGGCAAAATGCATGTGGAAGAAATTAAAACATCTAATTGCCGGTTCTGAACCAAGCATCATCAATGCCGAACAATTCATCAACAAATTGAAGTGTGTTACAATAGAGGAAGATGAAATCGTGCTGTCGTTTGATGTCACCGCGCTCTTCACGTCGATCAGTCACGAACTTTCAAAAGAAACCATGCTGAAATTACTTCGAAATCAACCTAACACAATAGGAAACCTCAAACCAGAAAGCATATGGGAACTCTTGGAACTCTGCATGACTACTTATTTTTACTTTGATGGGCAAGTATACCAACAACTAAAAGGAACGCCCATGGGATCGCCCATCTCAGGACTTATTGCTGAAGCTGTGATGCAAAAACTGGAGAGCATCACAATGCCGTTAATCAAACCCAAATTATGGATCCGGTACGTGGACGACACGTTTGTCGTCATCAAACGAGACTCCATACAGAATACCCACGAGTTAATCAACAACACATTCCAGGATATCAAGTTTACAATTGAACTCGAAAAAGATAGCCAGTTACCATTCTTAGACTTATTGGTCCAAAGAAACACTGACGGAACACTTCAGACATGTGTATATCGAAAGAAGACCCATACCGACAAAATATTAAACTACCACAGCAACCATCCACTGAACCACAAGAAAAGCTGCATTCAAAGCCTTTTCAATAGGGCCGAAACACACTGCAGCACGACAGAATTGAAGAAGAAGGAAGAGAACCATCTATACTAGGTATTGCAAAACAATGGATATCCAAGAAACTTCATCAGAAGAAGCTTAAAGAAGACGGTGCAGCAACAACAACAGGAAAACGTAGATAAACGGGTAGCGCTTCCTTACATCAAGAATGTATCTGAACTAACGTCAAGATTGCTACGACCACATAGAATCTTGGTAGCCCACAACCCAACAGGTACTTTGCGAAGATTGCTTTCAAGACCGAAGGACAAAGTTAAGCAAGGCAGTCAGAATGATGTCATCTACAAAATTAATTGCAAAGAATGTGACAAACACTACATCGGGCAAACTGGAAGGAAACTATCAACACGGATTAATGAACACAGAATGGCCATACGGAGACAGGACCCACATTCATTGGTTTCCATGCATGAAGACCAAGAAGGCCACCATTTCGACCTAGAGAACGTCAAGATCCTAGCCCGTGGAAATTCGAGGCAAGCTAGAGAATTCTTAGAAGCACGGTACTCTACAGACAGTTCAATAAACCGGCACGTTGAAATAGATGCTATATATACAACATTACGGATGAAAGATCCTCGAATTAGTAGAATAAATCTAACAGAACAGAGCGCTAGACTTCTGCATCAAACGACGACATGCGAAGAGTCACATGCGCGTACACGACGAGGTGAGAATCAGAGATCGATTTCTATGCTCATGTGCTCGTCGAACAATCCAAACTCAGACTAGCGGCTGGGAGATCGATCACTCCACACTCACTGACGCTCCGTACGCGCCACTTTGCTAAATACAAGCGCACTGACGATGTCACCTCGAGTGGTGACGAAACGTTTGCAGTCAACCTGCCAAGCTCAGCGAACACTCAGACAACCAACTGAACAACCTGAGCTACCAGCATTTGCTTCTATATCCCACTGTAACTCCATAGGCTGCGCTGGATTGTTATATCTAAGTACAGGCGCGTTGCTGATGAGGTGCCTGTCAGTTGCAAATGCGGTTTTCTGTTCCTTTACCTAATTTCAATTTATTCCTTTGTGAATTAGCTTCCTGGTCGGCATCAAGATACCCGATATTGCTGGCATAAAACGACAAAAAATTATTCACCGGAGCTAAATACACTTTACCAAATCTGAGAGTCAGGAAACGAAAGAAAAAGCCATAACAGATTATTTGTAGGTAGGTAGAGAGTTTGACTTCATTCACGTAGTAAGATTTGGAGCTTGGTGGAGGGTGAGTGTGAAATATACATCCTTGCTAGGTGGATGGCTTCGTCACAGCTGCCGACGAAGATCGGAGCCTGTGTTGATAACATGGATGCCAAAAGCACGCACGGGAGACGGTTGCTCTAACGATATCAAAAACGAAATAGAAAGAGAAAATAAAATAGAATGGATGGTGACCTCCTACAGCAGCAGTTACCATATTTTCTGTAAGCGCGGAGTAACATGTAAACGCAGCGGTGAAGATAAACAACGCTTTTGGCCAGATCTGCGGATGTCGGCAGTCCTGAGCGGATGGATGGTGAATGTAAACATAGTGTATACCGCTATCCTGATGAGTGAACAGGAAATGCTGAAAACTGCCCAATTTTGGATTTATTAGAGTGTGATTCACATAATTCATTACTTATTCCGCAGCTTTGGGGCGCGTATAACAAGTTGCTAGGATCCAGGCAGGTGAGTGACTTGGACAACTTTAGCCAAACGCTGTCTAACTGCTGCAAGGTGGTATGGCAATAAAGGTGTTTCTTTCCCAGGAGACAAGAGCACAACTTGATTTCAAATTGTAAAGCAAAACGAACCGTTCCAATGTGCTTAGCTATGATGCAAATTAAAAGTCCACATTCATTATCGTGACGGTCTAGTTAAAAGCTGATTCTCAACTATACATTAAAGGCATTCACGAGTCCGTCTGAGGTGATGCTGAATTGTTCACGGATGAGTCACTGACTACATCGCTGCTACACACATCTCCTTGGAAGGTAATTTAAGTCGTCAAAAGAAGCTTATTCCACCTATACGGGCGCGTTTTCAGCAGATTCAGGAAACACTGCGGATTAAAATACAACAAAGCATCAAAGCGGAAGCATATACTGAGAGCAGTAAAACGAAAGTGGTGCACTTTTATTTAAACATGTGGTCACCTAAGTGGTGTTTCACCGACGATTCTGTCATCGATTTGAGTGAATGGTATAATTCCCATATCCATACAAAAGTGAAAGCCAGAAGTGAGCTACGGTGCCGTTTTACAAAGGATTAGTACAACAATTTCATACTGAATACAACTACTACCAGAATAAATCGAAGGTACAGCAAAGGTGTTTTTAGTTGACAAAAGTATGGCGAGCGGTGCCATATTGAATGGCTATTCAAATGTATTACGGCAACCAAACCGACAGCCTGATGGATTTCCTTTCAGATGCAGACGAAACGATCTTTATTCAGTCGGCAGTACCCTGCTAACATATAATAGCCGGGATTCCATGCTAGCTACTCATGAAGTCGTGAGTGTCAACGCTCAATTCTAAGATGTGCAAACGTCAGCTTATGTAAAGTCACAATTAGGATGATCAAAATAAGGTTTGCGTGCGTTCATTAGGGTTGCTTCAAAAATTGTAAGAGCAGACAATTTTAACAAGCGGGAACAGAAGAAGACATACATAAACAATCAAAACTTCAATAACACGGTGTTTCAATGATCGACCAGAAAGGATAACATTAGAGCTTAAATTTGGACCTTGTAGAAGAAGTGGAACTAGTGCAGTAATCCGGAAAATAAGACGACAATGCCATTAAAACAAGGAAGAACGAATCTAAAGAGGGCATCAGCAGCGATGGTCGGCAGTGCAACTTGAGGTCTAGTGAACAATATTGTAATGGGTCAAAAGCGAAGAATGATGTCGTGCCAATATCGAGTACAGCGGACGGCGTAGTGGTAGCGAGCCTGTATTTCTGGAGAAATCCGATGTTAATCTAATATTCGGTAGCAACCCATAAAGATTGACGCAACCGCGATAAAGCAAGTCTACTAGAGCAGGACGAATTTTAGTCCACAGCAAGTAAAGACGTAAGGTAACCGCACATTTTCCCAAGAACAACACTGGAACTAAGTTTCGACGGGTCACGCGCCTAATGTGATATGTGTCATGGAGAGAGTACCCAGGGCTTCCCTAACCGGGCGCACATTGGGTCGTCAAAGACCCAGGGGGTTGAAAGGCGAAGCAGATACTTGGTATGCGGCTGACCCGTTTCATATCAACCACCTACTAGGAGCCCGTGATTAGCTGCACGGTGTAGTCACAGCTGGCAACGGGAACGGAGCCTGAGCTGTGTGGATGGATGACGATAACGCGCACGAGATATGATTACAACAGATGTCCGGCTATAACCACATCCTTTACCTACGTAGAATTGGGATGGAGCCAAATAGCAACTTCCACTTGCAAATGGCAAATGCCATATAAAAGCACCGATTGGTTTGCGTCATACGGAGTCGCTCATCCCTGTGCAGATGTTACAACCCGACGAGTAAATTTGATTCGCCGAAGCGAGCACATTTTATTTGCATCTTCAAAGCATTCTCTCACCGCAACCCTGTGGTGTGTTCAAATACAGTCCACATCTGACGAATGCCCATCGGGAAATATCTCCTTAGAGAGCATGATCAAGGTTAGTCTGCTTGTCCTACATACTCTGCGTTTCCGCTTACACCGTCCAGTCGCTTGCGTTGGTGCAATTGGTTAATCAATCCGGCAAACGGCCACACAAAATACCCATGTACGTCAAGTCTGTGTAGTTTAATTTTCTTATTTATTATGCCCTTATCAAATTCCTTATCCACCGGCTCTCCAAACACAATCAACGACAGGCGGTAGAACGTACTTGTTGGTTACACAACCGTGTTAGAGTGGCATCTGCTTGTCAAGCTCCCACATGATTGTTCTACAACGCGGAAACTACAATTGGTATGCGACGCGACCACACGCACCAACTTACCGGAAATCCACAATGTTCCCCCGATTAGAGAACTAGCTATTTCCAGCAGAGTATAAAGTTCACTCTGACCCATCATTATAATAATGTAAGAAAAACACTCGCTTAGAACAGGTATTTTACTGCCAACAGAATGTTTTACAGATCGGCCAAATGGACAACAGGTCCATAATTCTTACTGACATGTTGCACCATTTGTTTGCAGTGCTGCTGCGTCACTAAAGCCCGTGCTTCAGACACCGCGTGCTCCAAAAAGCGAATGCGCCACTCGCTTTTATTCATAATGCCTTCAGGAACCCCTAGGTGCATCTCGGAGTACCGTCCCTTCATTGCCTGTTTTACATGAGCCTTTATTATGCTCCATATGCCCTCCATGGGATTGAGAGCTGGTGAGTATGGCGTAAGGCGTAGAAGTCTCCCAGAGCGGTACGGTTCATCCAGAAAAACGTGCTCCAGGTGCGTGTGACAGGGCGCGTTGTCACAAATCAAAATAAACCTTTCCACAAATCCTGTTCCGTTGGTATCAAGCACTCGTCGCAGCCACTGAGCGCACATTTGCTTGTTGTAACTTCCTCTTAGAACCGAACATGCTTTCAAGCCGTTGTTTGTCTTGGCGCCGACAAGCTGAACATTCGGTCCCCGGGCTGTTCGCCACTGTACACTGCGCTCGGCTGCCACGTCGTGAGCGGCCACGAGTGCGGGAGCAAAATAAGTTGAACTTGGTCTCATCAATCCACACCGGTTGCCTTCCTTCCACCTCGTAATCCATGAGCTGCAAAACAAATGATCTGCGTCGTTTTTTGTTCTCCAGCGTGTTCATGGACTCCGGAATTGTGTGCAATTTCTTCATTGTTATAAGTCTACCATCCAAGTATCGTGAGACAGTGCTGGTACTTAATGAAACGCAAACGAAGGAGTTCACGGGTAACGGGAGGCTCTGCAGAAACCCACTCAACCAGACAGTCGACGTGGCTTCCTCCCAGTGCTCTGCGACGAACTCCTCCGTGCTGTCCCACCGTTTCCGTCGATTCCTACGCCCGGATACCGTTGCCGCAAGTTTTCACGTTCACTTTCGGTATGCAAGCGACCTGCTTCCAATCGTCCCCTTCCTCGTACGCTTTCAGTACGACGTTCTTCACCTCTCTCGAGTGCCGAACATACGAGCCAACCATTGCGTTTAGGTGAACTGCCCATTCAAATGCATACGGCAAACTTATTTGGCTGTGGCTCGTTTATACCAAACCAATCGTCATTCAAATCCTTACTCTCGTTCTAATTGGTGGGAATCGCTTCCTGGGGCAGCAAAAGAAGTGCTAACCTGATGCATCGGCCAGCGACACTGTCCCTGGTAGTAGCTGAAGCGTCCCACATACACCCCTATGACTTAGTGCGTCTGAGGTTCAATTGGCTGAAGGCGACGGGCTATACACGCACACCTACACACCTGCACAAGTGAGTGCGGTACGCACGGGACAAATCAATTGAGTAGACTCATGTTGAATGCCCCCTCAGGTTATTCCTGTTGCCCTAGTGGACTACTTGTCCGGGAATTTGTATAGAGACAACCTAGCCCAGAAATTTGGATTTAGTGGTTACCCATGCACGCTCAATGCACTTGGCTGATGACCTGTTTTTGGGTTGTGCCCATCAACTTTGTAAAATCCCTATTGTTCGTTCTAATGAAATCGTAATTCAGCGTATTCTTTCCTCGTTAGTGTGTTCACAAAATATGGGGCTGTAATTAGCTGAATTCGTTTCTTAAGGCACCGTGATGCATTCCATATATTAATCGCTCGAGGATGGCGATAAATTTTGGTAATTAATTTCGGTCCGTAATACTTCCACCCACGTACTCGTTACTTCTCACACACCACCACTTTCCTGACAGGCTGATCAATAAATGTGAACTTTGCTAACGCTTCATTTATTTAGATCCATCAAAATGTACACACTGTGTTTCAGAGAATTAGTGCTTAAATCCATACACCAGCCCAGATCCCTCCACTTTGGTGGCTACCTCGTTTTCTCGATTACAGATCAGCGTCTGTTAACATGTCCATCGACATTTCTCGCTGCCGAAAGCACTACTGTTTAGCATGCGCATTGTATGGGACCCAGTTTACTTTCAAAGATATGCGTTAATAATCCACCAATTAAGCTAAATATTAGATAACTTGCATCTAAATAATCATGCCATCAGTGCCACACTATGTAAATATTCCGCTGGCTTTGACGTGCTCTGTTATAACAAACGTTGAGAATTTCTTAATTTTACATTCTCTTGCGTAGTACTGCGGCGTGGAGTGGGTCTCAATTAGATTTGTACCATTTGAGTTATTCACAGTGTTCGCCTAACCGGAGTCGTTTCTAACTACCATCGCTCCGCAAGCAACGTCAATGGGGTGAAATACAGATTTGTTAGTTAGAAAAATTGGAAATAGATTGTGGGCAGGCGTAAACACAGATGGATATTGCTTGCAAAATCTGCTTGTGAAAACGGACAATGAAGCCTTTTAAATCGTCAAAGATAGAAATATTACTTTCAACGGTTCTGCGTGAAACAAACAATGCGAGAAGAATCCTCTTCAATTTGTCACTGTATAATATTCTCGTTTGTGTCTATATTCTTATTGCAATGATATTAAAGAAATGACTAGAATTTTTGTGACGCGTTCGTTTTCTAAATCTAAATCATCCATCCTTGTGTGGGGCTTCATATGTTTAAAGAGATTTCTCTACTGGCATGGTTGCTGTCCAATACGTGGTGCAGCAGATATCTGGAGTAGGATGACGGAGGACACAGGTGTGCAATGAGAGGTGCAGGAATCAAGGTATTCTAATTAAATAGCTTGATGCATAACCGCTGTTATTTAACGTGGTCGAGCAGTTTACTTGGATGCTACCAGCAGTTGATACATGTGGCCTTTACTAAATGTAATTGCAATACAGCTTTTATCCGCTCACGATTTCCATGACATTCTATTGCATTGAGCCTACCATCACTTGTAACTAACACTTGGTGATAATATGTTCGCATTATCCCGACACCTTTGTGTCTTCTGTGTAGGCAAAATTACGTACAGTGTCGAAGTAGACAATCCATGCGAATGATTTATAAGTCTCTTCTGGATTATTGTTGCAAGTGAGCTCAAGTAACTTTTAAAAATGCCGGTTCAACCATGTAATTCCTAGCTTCAATGTGTCGCCCTTCTGAACCATCTAACTAATTGCACATTACTGAGATGCTTCACACTTCAATATTTCGCTGATCAGAGTATTTAAACTTACATATTTCTACACTGTATTGTAAAGATAAAACCGTTGCATAGGTTGACTTCTCTACGACGAGACTGGACAGTACTGAGGTGTGAAGTTTTGCCTACCTCTTTGTGCCATCAAACTATACTGGGTGGTGACACCAGGCCACTCCTATCATGTTAGTCAATGGTTACAGGGTAGAAAGAGTCACTTGGAATTCCCGAATGGGGACTAGAAGTGGATGAAGTCCGTTTCTGTCAACTTAAACCACTGTCACCACTATTGTTTTTCGAATATGTTTTTGTTTTGCTTTGGTTGAAGACTTTAATGATTTCCTGGCTGGGTTTCGGCGTCTTGGCAGTATTTCGGACTACGTGCGACCATGACTATTTCCTCCAAATTCAGTCACATGCTGCATCCGCCGTCTCCAGATTTCAAAATGTTAGCCTTATTGACATCACACATGGTGGCGGACAAATTAGCGTGTGCATCCCCTTCTTTCTTTTACACCTGCTTCTGTTACTCAGCTCCAGACCCCATTTACAACCATTCTTCCACAATTCCCATCATAATTGACAAAATTTGAAATGCCAGTGTAATACCATCAGCGGCAGCTAAATTTTCACACCACTAGGATTATACTGGCAACAAACCTTTGTAAGTCCACGCTGTACTTTTGTCCAATTTCGATGTTTAAGCTTCTCACTCTAATACCAAAGGTTCATCGGGCTTCCCTCGCACGCTCGTTGGACGAATAAGGTATTGACGCGCGTTACGTAATCGAACCTAGGGGCAATAACCTTCATGTGGCTGCTGAACTGACTACCACTGGTTGCACACGTCCAGAGGCGCTGATGCGGCAATCAGTCTCCTAGATTCAAATGCTATAGACATGACGTCTAGGCAGAGAAAGTCATGATCTCGAAGACTAGCACTGTCATCTGTAAAGGTTATAAACTGCATCGCATTGGTACATAGGTCGTGCCACATCCCCTTTAGCTTGCAAATCAGGTAGCCCAGCCGCCATCTCCTATGGCTCAGTGGCTTAAGCTGCTGGCTAGTTGGCCTCTGCATCTATCGGTTATGGGTTAGATTGGATTCTCTTGAGTAGCCGTTGGTATGCAGCCCGTTTGACGATTTGATTTAGTTAGCATTAATGATGTTTGTTTGTGGTTTCCGATTGTGACCCAGGGACAACAATTCTGATGCTGTCAATGAGAACTTCAACCGCGAACGCAACACATTGTTTCGCAGTGTGATCAGTTCAGATATTGTGGATTTTGAAAATGAGATGCAACTATGTATGGTTCACCTGGACTCTTCAGAAGCCTGGCTAGGTAAGCGTGACTTCAACCAGACGGGCGACAGTGAGCGTTTCTCTAGTACTGCACAGAGTACTGGTTGCTTCCCAATAGCACTGCTTTCAGACACAACAGGGAACCGATTTGCCACTTGGCGTGCACCTATAACTGGTTAGCCATGGATCCAAATATAAAACGTCCTCCTAATTTACAGGTGGCAAGTTACATCCTGGAATTTTGCCTGTTCTGGATACATGCTTCAAATATGCGTATGCTTCGCATGCTGTCGATTTTTCCCCAATTCCGCCGGAGGGCGTACTAAGTACTCCCATCATTGGCAAGCAAGTTGACATCCAGTGTTCCTTCTAGTAAGCTTAGTAGAATGCCTTGCATATCAAGCTTTAGCTCTCTTATCTTAAAGACACCAAGCTTTAGTGGAAACGGATAATTTCCGCCCAGCGCGACTTGGAAGGCTTTGTCTGCGTCACTATTGATCGTGACCGCAGCAGTCAATGGCATTTCGAGAGGCTGATGCGCCTTTTGGAATCCGGAATAATACTCTCTGATGGCTCTGAACCCACAGCAACAGGCTAGAAATGTGGGCGCAAACGGAAACGGAGCTTGCGCACTGACAAACAAGCACTATTTATCGCTTGTGGTTATCTCATTTTCAACGCAGCGTGACATCTGTCCGAGTGGATTTCTATTGAAGAGAGAAACTTGGGTAACCGAATTGCAACGAACATGTTGTTATTAAGGGTAATTAATAAACCAATCTGGAATTGGTTAATCGAAGATTAGACAAACATTCAAACTCATGATTGGAACCTACTTAAGGAAAGTAGGCATGTCCTGAATGTTAGACTTGATGAGTGTTCATGAATAAATGACTCTTACACACACGGTCAAAGTCAATCTCTGGACGCGGATATGTGGTGACACCCTGAACGAGATAATCGCTGTGGAGCGCAAGCGCTGAGGAGCGGAAAACTTTGCGCATACGCATGCAGAGCCACAAAACAGGCTGCATTATCCAACATCTGCGGAGCCGTAAACTGCAGTGATTGCGGATGGGGAGAATTTCACGATTTGCCAAATCCCGCTGTATGCAACAGAATTCAAGTCAAGTGAATATGCACTTTATGCATCCGATTGGCAAGATATTCAACTTTTACAATATCCATTGCCAACATTTTAAAATAACTGCATCAAAAGATCAAAATATTACAAATGGAATAAAGCATCGTTGAAGCCAATTTTACTGACCCTGGTAAAGATTCCATAAATTATAAACGCTTGCTAGCAATTGCTCACAATACACGGTATATCTAAAGGTGTATTAACAAAATGTATCGAAGGACAGCTTCAGTGATTTTGTAACTAGACTAACTGCGTAAGAGGAGGAAAATATCATTGAAAAGCGATATACCTTAGACAAATATATAAAATGCGACCTTCCAATGAAAAAGTAACGGCCGATTTAAAGGCATCATCACGTTCCGCGTCCATTACGGAGTAAACATCTTTGACCAAATCTTATAAATAACCTCATATTTACTGGTAAATTTCAAGTGGTCGACGTTTAGTTTGCAAGCCTGGTAAATATACAGGGGTACGGTTTCATACGGTTTACATAGTGAACGTTCAAGCTACGAACATGATCGACGTAAGGAGATGATCTCCTTCGTAGAGGTTACTGGATGCGCTCTGCCACAGATGATAATGGAGCAGTGTTACACATACTGCGTAACACCAATAGCTGTTTTTGAATCCGTTGATCGCTATATTCGGTTCCATAGAAACATGTGAATAGATGTACCACATCTGTGTGAAACTTCTAAAAGTCATGTACTCCATTACTACATTTCGCCTTAGCGTCTATAGCGACTTCTCGGATGTCTTTCCGATCAAAATTTACAATTGCAATGGTTCAAATTCTTCATGGACTTCGAATTCGACTTCCCTTTCGGAGTTTCACGATGCAGACATTCAAGTACCTGTTGCTGGAAAACATGCTGATGTTAATTATGTGGACGAGATTGTCTTGCGTTTTGACGATATAGAGGTGGGCCCGGTCAACCAAAAGCTAAAATCTCACGTGTTGTTCCGTCATTTAGCATTTGCTTTGCTTTTTCAAAGTGCGGAATGTTGTTAGACACCACCAGCCGGTTGCCGATTCGTTGAGCTTTGATAGTATAGACCTCGAGATGGTTGATCAATTCGCTTACATTGGTAGCTGCCTCAGTAGCGATAGATGTACAAAGATTGAAGGGCTTTCATGCAATACATAATCTAAAACAGGTTCTTTGAATCTATGAAACCTGTGGCGGTTGAAAAGCTTTTCTGTTTATATTATTGGTCACGTTTACATGGCCACAGGAAGGTACGTCATACAACATGGTAGTGTGGATTGGCTCATCGGTGTGAGAATCTGCAGCATCTTCAAATCTTTGATCATCGATGTCTCTGAAGTACTGCTGTTGTCAGATGGTACGAAGGTTTCCGTTGTGACGATGTACGTATTCGAGTGCTATGCGTTGTTTACCAGATTAATTCCTTAGGCCAATAGATAGCACTGCATAAGTTGTGTTGGCATGGGCAAGTACAGCTTGCGCTTGGTCATTACTTACCGAGCAGGGCGTTGTTTTGTTTACCAGCTGTTAGGTTGCGCAGGGCCTCCGATGAAAATTTACCTTTGATAAGGAAATTGACGTCACCAACAAAAAGGCTGGTGCCGTTGGTCTAATCGCTCCCCAAACTGGTCTCCACTTGAGCCGCCTTGTGCTTGGCTGGAGACGCCACAAGACATGGGTCGCAGTCAGACTGCCTGTTTCCAACAGGTTTAGTGCATAGTGATCTGTGATGCCATGTCGGATTGTAAAGCGTGGCAGCAGAAGATGCTCGGAAGCCGTCTCACGGATGATGCCTTTGTTACATGATAACCATCTGTTTGTGGAGATAAAAATTTGACAAACGTTGAGGCGTTAAAACCACCCTATTGCGTAACACACCTATGTATTTCGCGAGGACTCCTGCTCTTCCACTTGTTATTCCACACTCCGTAGCTTATTGTGGTTGTACATCATCGTAGCATCAGTTATTGTAGTCGTACTATTGTTACTGTTGATGTATATATCGTAGAGTATGCATGAATCCGATGAGATACATTTGCTGTATCCCAGTTTAGAAAAATTTACTTACTTTATATTAGTACTTGCTTGCTCTTATTGCATTGATCTATTTTGCACGCTAAACAGTTTGCAAAGTTTAAAACACACGTTTTTCGGTTTAACGCATACACCTCAGTTGTTGAAAGAGCAAACTGTGTGTGCTTGTTTGCTATTCCTTTGACAAACCCTCCTATGATAACAAAATTCAGTAGCGGGAGAGTGACAGCGAATATGTGGATATCTCACCTTCAATATTACGTATTCAGCCATGTGCCGTATAAGGGAGAAACAAAACCCATAACCGAATATTAGCTTGCTCAGCGGTAAATGCAGAAAGCAAAGGTACCCGCGTTACAAGGCCTTGTTACACATGTTCAAACTGTGCCCTTGCATTCCATGTTAATTGCGGTGGGGTCAGTCAAGTAGCGTTATAGAGGTCTAACGATGCGACAGATACGCGTTGGTTTTACCATGTATGCGGCGCTATGCAAGTTGGTAATTGCATATTTGTTCTCAGGAAAAAGCGCAAAAGAATAGCTAAACCAGATGAGATGGCCTGTCTCAGTATTCTGTCAAGGAACTCGAAGAAAACCTATCCTGTCCCTCAGCAAATTTTGTGCTACCTCCCCCTCAGTCTTGCTAACCGTCCTAAAGTATCTGGGTCACTTGCTCTGACACATTCTAACCCCAAATTCCAGCATGTCACCTTAGATGTAATTGTTATTACCACAACCAAAGGACACATATAACATTTCGATTCCGACACCGCCAACATTGAATCAGAGTCATTTCAAAGTAGGTAGAAAGACAGTAATGTACGAAACCTTCTCCTCGGTAAACACACTGGGAGCGGCACAGGGGGTCAGTTTAAGGCAGCAGACAAACGGTCACCAGTTGTTAGCAATTCAATGTAAGACGCCGCTGCAATACAATATTTGCATCCACAGTCTCACGGTGAGACTCACACAACAGTACTCACGGCACATGACAGGATAGAGCGAAGCTCGATTGGACATACTTAACTGGAGTAATGTATTAAATCATAAAGCTTTACTGAAAAGCATAAATTGACAACCAAACGCAAAAGCAAGTGGAGGCCAACCACTAAACCAATGACTTAGAACCTAACATGCATTTGACGTCCACCAACGCACGCCTAACATCCAAAGCACTATCCTGTTTGTTCACTAACTCCTAAGGCTTTCTTAGTAAGTAAGTTGTAATAGAGAATTTAACGCCTCACAACCCCGTGACCTCTGCAGGTTTACCTTTACCACACTGGCAGCGAGCAAGTCAAAACAAACCTTTTTCCATTCTAAAATAAAAACAAGTCAATTTTGAGGAGCACGATACGCCATGCGTGTCCCTGATATATTTGGCATGGCATACTCACAATGCTGCCAGAAAACCGACACCTGGACTCCACACTAGCACAGCGTAAATTGGGTGTAAATTTGATTCCTGAGGACAAACTAATGCAATAGAATAAGTTAATGGATCGAGTCTGCACGAACCATAAAATTCAATGCAGAAATGTTATTGGCGTTCGTATGATCAAATTCGTTATCTGAGCACCGGTCATGGCTGATGGATGCACGCGGGCAGCAATGGATGCAGCCTATCACCTACGGTTTCATTACTCACACACTTTGCATTGGTTAAGGAGTTCATGTATGCTACTCGTTTCTATTACCCTACCGTCAAGGCTATCTAACACCATGTTAGTTGCAAAAGTCTTGTTTAATGCGATGCTGTCCCTACTTCTACGCTTTCCACCGGGGTCGATAACATTCAACCGAAGGCACTGTAGGCATTCGCCTGTGACCTAGCAGAATCTGTTTGCTTTGTATTAACGTCCCCTAAATGATAATCTATTTACATTTTAGGGAAGCAAGAGATCATCACTCCTTTTCATAAGGGTGAACGCCGTCATGACCATACCAATTACCGTCTAATAACGCTGCTTCCTGTCCATTTCTGTTATATGGAATCAAACATCGTAGATGTGGTGATTAATCCATTAAGTTTTCCTATTCTTCGTGTATGACATCAGGATATTGCAAGCCATCAGGTAACTTGATAATCATCAAAGGCTGTAATGCCGTCATAACATATTTTCTAACTAATCAATTCAGAATACCCTAATATTCAGTCGAAACGTTTGTGCAAATCAGTTATGCCATTGACATGACTACACACATTTTAGTGGTACATG